>VWPW01005292.1:575681-625538 GCA_013389825.1 Crypturellus undulatus | reverse complement strand
CCGCGGCGCCGCGGCGGGGGCTCGGCCCGGGGCGCCGGGGCCTCTCCCTGTGCGGGCCCCAGGGCGCCCCTGGCTCCGGGGCTCTGCCGTGTGCTCCGCTCCTCCGGCCGGGCGGTGTGGCCTGTTCACCCCCGCTGGAACCCGGTGCCCCGTGGCCCAGGGGGAACAGTCACTTGCTGCCCTGTCCCCCTAAACTTGGGGCAGAGGCCGGCTGGCTGGAACGCAGACTATGCAGGAGGCATGATGGTGCCTGAGCAGTACAGGCACCGTGTGCTGTGAGTCCAGCCTGCACCCTGAACTCCCACTGAGTTTACCTTAGTCTTCTCTAGACATGGAGCCTTTCAGGCTGGCCAGATTGTTCCCTGTTACCTCCTTGGTTTATCCCTCACCCCCATGTCTCTCGTGTAATTCTCTGCGCTGCCTCTCACTGCTAGGCTTACTGTGTGCCTCTAAATTAGCTATCCCACTTGAAGGAGCTTACCACCACTACTGAGTGAAGCAGAAGCCCTGTTTGGTTTTAATTTGTGCAACAGATGGGGACTGAGGGCCTGGAATAGTATTAGTGTTCAGGATGGATGGAACAGGGGAAAGCTTTGATGGATATCTTGGGGTAGGAACTAAATCTTCCTGGAAAGGTCCCTAGCCCTAAATTGCCTTGCCAGGATAATGAGCAGGTGTATTTGTGTTATATTTATCTGTGGCTCTACTTTTGTTTTGCTTTTCGTATTGTTGGTGTGTATGCTCTCCCACTCCAGACTGATCCCATGTCAGGAAATTTGAAATCTGGAGCAATGGTCACAGAGTTTTCTTCATGTCTACCATGTAGAAGTTCTTAGTCAAGAGCAGTTTAGGGACCTAAATAATGCTTTTTTACTGCCTTTTTCTGAAGGAGGTGATACTAGATAGAATATAAATGATTGTTTGGGCTGATGACTCCTTTCCTAGTTTAAGTGTGCGGAGAAAAGGGAAAGAGAGAGGATTGTCACTGGTGGATTTCAGCCAGTTGATACCTACCAGTTACATATGGAACAAACAACCTGTCTGTCAACTTCAGATTTTCCTAATTCCCGTCCTCTGAAAAAATTGTTCAAGTAAAAGACTGTGCTGTTTTCACTGCTACGGAGTTTCCTTGTAAGAATCAATGCTTGAACCTTGTGGATGTTTAAACAGCCACATAGTTGTGTGATTGCTTTGCAGTTTGCATGATTCAGATCCTTTTGGCCTATTTATACTGGTGAGATGGTTGTGTGATGACATTAATATGTAACCCACCGGTTACATATTCTGCAGTCTGATATTCTGCACAGTCTTCTCACCATCTGAGGGTAAAAGAGAGGACCAACAGGAATGAGATGGAAGCACTTCTTTCATGATAATCTAGAGAGAGATCTCCATGTATGGTGACTCTTCTGAGACTAATGGAAAGAGGTTGTGTCTAGCCTTTGTTTTTAGGTCCCTAGAGTTAATAGTAGCTGGATATTTCTTGTTCATTTCCTGTATAAAAGACTATTTTCACACTATGCATCAACACAGTCATTTTTATCTGGATTCTGAGCTAATGAATTTGGGACAAGTTCATTGGGATGTGCTGAGGGATTACACAGAATATTATTGTTGTCATAGTGCAGTGTGAAGAGGTTCATTACTTTTATGCTGATGTTAAATGCAAGGCAGTAGCCTGTGCAGAATATCAGTTTATCCATTCTTCTACCATCTGGTTAGTGATAGCTTTTTGTTTGTTTTTAGTTTAAAAACATTTAGTGTTCATTTATTTGCTCTTCTTTATTTGCTTTATCACGTGATAAAACATGAAATTTGCAGGATACTGCAACTTGCCTTATTCATTTTTCTCCTTGCTATACTCCCACAGAAATGGAACATTACTCTTAAGATACCTGAAGAGAGAGGCAGACAGTTCAGAGCTTCTCAAACTAATAATACTGCAGTAAAGACTGAGCATCAGATGTTATAGCTAGAGAACGATGTAGCTGCTTACTTTTACAGGAAGCACATGGCATGTGTTTTCTGCAGTCTATGTTGGCTCCATAAGCAACTGCATTCAGGCGAACTGATACTTAGGTGGGTGTTCTCCAAGGCCCTTCTAGGTAGTGACCGGGTATAACACTAGAAAAAATCAGGAAAGATGCTTCTGCTGTATAATCCCTAGGCTTCCACAAAAGATTTCAGTATGCAGAGGATTCTCGGAAGTACGAGGAAAGCTGGGAGGGGTAAATTGAAGAACATTTGGGTTTAGGTTGTAAAACGAATTTCTAGGGCGGATTAGCTTCTGCTTTTGTGCAGTATCCCCGAGGAATGAGGTTCCTGATCTGCAATGTACAGAACCTACCATAAGGCTGATCCTACCTTGAGTTTTCATCTACTCTGTGCTCCCATTTAGGAGGCTTGTCTAGGTGATTTCCAGGAGCCTCTGCCAATCTGAGTTTTCATATGATCTGAGAGAATATAAAGAAAAGGAAAGAAAAGAGAGCAAGAAAATAAAGGAATGTTTAAGAAGTTGAAAAAATGGTAGATTGTTTCTGTTGACCTTAGTTAACTCATCTGTCTCTCCACCAGCTTGCAAGCGAGGATTCTACCGTCACTCCCTGGAGACTAACCACTGCCTGAAGTGTCCCCCAAACAGCTCATCCAATGAGTCAGGGGCTACATCTTGTTCCTGCAACACAGGCTTCTACCGGGCACCTTTGGAGGGCCAGAATATTGCTTGCACCCGTGAGTCAAGGCTATAAAGAAATAATGAGAAAATTAGAGGAAATGAAGTGTTGGGAAATGGGGATGAGAGACCAGGGAGGGAGAGGTTAACAAATCAGAGGGAGAACATTTGAAATGCATTAGCAGAAAGGAAACTGTCTCAGTACTTTGGGTATTACTAACTGTATATAATACTCTTTTCCATGCTTCTTGTAGGCCCTCCCTCAGCTCCTCGCAATGTCAGCTTCTCCCTCACTGGCACTCAGCTCAGTCTGTGGTGGCAGCCACCTAGTGACCATGGTGGGCGGAAGGACCTGACTTACACAGTCTTCTGTCAGCGCTGTCTTTCCCTGGCATGTGAGCCGTGTGAGGCTGGTGTGGTTTTCTCCCCCAGTGCTTCTGGTCTCACTAAACCTACTGTGGATGTGGAAGGCCTAGAGGCTTACACCAACTACACATTTGCTGTGGAAGCCCATAATGGTGTCTCAGGAATGGGTCCTGCTCCACAGAGGACGACTACTCCAGCTGTCTGGGTTGCAGTTGGACATGCAGGTTAGTGAAAACAGAGAGAAATTCTTCTTGTGCATCAGGATTTTTTTTTTTAAGATTGCTCTATTTTTCCTTCTGTCTTCCGCATGTAACAGCATGGTATGACTCAGGTACTCTGAGCTACCCCTGCCTCTGACATTTAAAGCCTATCACTCATTCTCCTTGCCAGTCAAAGCGGCAGAAAAAAAAGCTCACCAAGAGCTATGAATATACCAAGGACTTTACAAAGGCAAGGAGGACAAAACACTCCCTATGATACAGTGCTGTAGTCCAACTGGCTTGTTCACTGTGTCCCAAGAGGAGGAGGGCCTGTGGCAAGAAATATTTCTTGTGATTCAGATCTTGCAAAAAATCAAACTAAACAATAGAAATCCTGTTGTAACTGAAAAGTAAACTTTTTCAAGCAGAGAGAAATGAGGGTGTTAAAAACGTATGAGTTCTCCCTGACAGATTTGTGTATAGCTTAGTTGGAAATTGGCTAGTTCGACTGTCCTGCGAATACTTTACAGTGTGTTGTGAAACATGATTGTGGAAAAGTGGCATGTCAGTGCTCAACAGGCCTTGGTTCCCAATTTTGATTTAGTGACAGAATAAGACTTTTTCTACCTTTCTTTCTGACCCTAAACAGCAGCAGCACAACTCAGAGCTAGGAAACCAGGGCTATTTTTTGTGTCATTCTATCACTTCCTAGTGATTATGAAAAATAAGGAGAGTGACAGACTTGACTTTCCAGTTCCTGCAGACCATTAAGAACTACTTTTTTTCTTTTTTTTAATTCAAGAACATGATACATTTGGAGTCAACTGAGAAATTTTTGAATGCGGAATCTCATAGTCAGTACCCTTCTGAAAAGGAGTTGCATTCATATGTCGTATAGGACAGTAGTGCTGCTTTAAGAGCTGAAAATCTTTACATCTTGATTTCAAGCTGAACACTTTCAATACAATGTTGCATTAAATATAATTCCTTGGAACCCTGATTTTGTTTTGGAGGTCAGAGTTATGCTTCTACTATTGGCGTATTCAAAACAAGTATTTGCAACTGAAGATCTCATTTCCCTTTCAGTATAGCCAAGAAAGATAATGGAGCAGAAATTCAGCAGTGGCAGTAAGAGTTAGTTCCAGTTGCATGACCAGAGTAGGAAGGATAAAGCCTCAGGTGAAGAGAGGGCCTACATTGCATTACATTTTTATTTCCTCTGATATTCTCTGTTCTCCCTCTGCAGCTCCAGTGACAGTGTCCCAGTTTATCCTGACACAGAGAGATGACAGTAGTCTGTCCATTTCTTGGCTAGCTCCGCGGCAGCGAAGCCGGACCTCAGTGGAGTATGAGGTCATGTTCTTTGAAAAGGTTAGACCTGCTTCCTCTGTTCTTCCGCTTTCACCTAAAGCCAGGAAAGAATCCTGCTTGTTCCATGCGTGTGTGTTACTTGACTCTCTTTGATTCCTGCAGGGAGAGGAGGCACGTTACACAGTGAAGCACCTTCTCGAGCCAAATGTCACTCTGACAGACCTGCAGCCTGACACAGCCTATCTCCTTCGTGTGAGATCCATCACACCCCTCGGGCCTGGGCCATACTCCCAGGAGCAAGAGTTTCGCACCCTTCCACCAGGTGAGATACAATCTCTAGTATTTAATTTTTGATAAACCCACTATGCCATCAGATTGTGTACATGGTAGATGGACCTCTTTTGGTCTTCTGCTAGCTGTAAGACAAAGCAACCACACTCATGTGCTCCTTATCGCGTGGGACAAGCCTCTTGCTTTGTAGGGAGACATTTAGGCTGTTCCCTTGCAGTCACTCAAAATACTCTTCCATTTGGAGCTGATTTGTTTCAAATTTGTGTATTGTAGTGTTTAATTATGCACTATCTCTTTATCTTGTTCTCCTTAATTATTTTTTGATTCTGGTTAGTAATGTGCCTAATTTTGAGTGTTAGCGAAAGAGATTTTTTTTTCAAATTGCTCAAAAACTTCAAGGCAATTTCTTTCCAGCTTTCTTATTTCCACTGTATGTAACCAAGCCCTTGAATGTAATTCCAGCATTGACCCTGCCTAAAAGATAGTAAATGCTGCTGAAAAAAGTAGCTCTTCCCCAAACTACAAAATGTAAAAGGGCAAATTAATGAAGCCACAGGAAACATCTCTCTTCTTCTGTACAGGCCTCACATCAAATCTCCCCTTTCCCAGAGTTACTATGGTACTATTTTTTTTTAACATTCTTTTCCAGAAATTTCCCCATTATTAAAAGTCTTCTGTAATGAAACTTCCTCTGTCTTTATTCCATATATTCACAGATCCTGCTTTTGATCCTGTAGGTATTCCGAGTGATTGCAGAAGTTATGTTAGTTGGAATGATGCCAGGAGTTTTTAATAGAATAAGGACATGTTACAAGACATGTTTATATATATATATATATATAAAGGTAAACATTATGTAAGAATAAAAAGATTTTTATTTTTAAAATATTTTAAAAGTTTCTTTAGAATTATGATAAATAAGGTTTAACAACTGATGTCATTTAGTGTTTATTCTGTTAATATACAGTTTGGAAATTAATAGCTTTAGCTTGAGAATACAAAAGGAGAAGACAATCCGAGTTATCTGAACACTGTCCAATCACAAAATGAAACCATCTGAGAGTTTTGAGAAAGTAGGACTGTGACATTAGATTTTTAATTTATAAGTCAGTTCCTGCTAAGCAGCCAGGATTTTCTGTGAAATTAATTAGTCAGCGAAGTAAACCTATGATCTTGGTATGTGAGGGAGGGGAAAACCAGAATGAATTGCATAAACAAGAAATTAGGCAAGTTGGACTGCCTGAGAAACTCTTTTCTTATTTATGTCATAGTCCCATAGTCTAAATCAGCTACTGAAGAGGAGGAAGGATCTAATATGAAGGAGTAGTTGGAAAGGAAGGAGGGAGTGAGGAAAGAAACAACAGTTCTTGGGCTTTTTTAAAGTGTCACAGAGGTATGTGGGAACACACCTCTGGTGTTCTCTACTCCACCCACGTGGGCCTTATTTGAAAGCTAAATCAGACATAGAGATAAATTACTCAAGTAGAGGATCAGCATCACAGGTAAGAGTCAACTACATATGCACCTGAAAATTCATGATGCATATGAACAACAGTGTCAGAGGACGCAAGTCTGGTAGCTCTGCTGCTTGGATGACCAATGACCATAGCTTGTCTAATACCATTGGCTGCTAGATGCTGCTGGCTACATTCTAGTGAAGTAGATCTTGATCTTTTGCATTATGTGGCCTGTCTGTTTGTCTCTGCAGACACAGGAGCTCTCTCTGGTGGAGTCATAGTTTCCATTGTTTTTGGAGTTCTGCTGTTAATGGGACTGCTTGTGGGAGTTTTCATCTTCAGGCAAAAGTAAGTGCTATTCTTTGTATTTTAAAAAGTGCAGGTGGAGGGGTAGGAAAAGTTGAGCTATGGGAGCTTGATAAGAAGTTGGGGAGGGAGGACCTGATTCATTACTAGAAAATAGTGATAGGGTGGGTAGTGGTTAGTTAGAGGAGAAAGAGGAAGAAAGATCAGCAGAATGTAGCAAGATGGCATGAGTCTCAGTTAAAAACTCTAATTAGCAGGGTTGGAAGGACCATGTAAGATCATACTTTCTACTGCTGTCAGAGGAAAATATGATGATTTCTCTTTTTTTTTTTAATATAAAGCACAGTCATAGCTTGGCATTACAGATTAATCAAAAATATTTATGACACACTCATTGAACAAAACAAAGTATATGGAGATGAAACTCCATCTCAATTGTAACTGAAGCAATTTGAAATTGAAGCAAGCTATACACTATCTAATAGGTGCAGTACCTGGTTCTACTTTGCCCTGTGCTACTGAGAGCTGTGATTGTGACAGACAGGGGCAGACGCCCTCAAACTTTTATCTTTGCTGTCTGATGATTATTTCTGCTTAATGACTATTTCATGATTATTTCCTGACTTCCAGGCGGACTCGTCGGAGGCAATCACGGCCAGATTACAGTACTTCAGGTTTTGATCGAGGTGAGTTCAAAGAGGTTGTGCCGATTGCTAGGGACAATGGAATTATCCAGAAGCCTGGAGTGGGTTGAAAGAAATGAAAAGAAATAGTAGCCTCAAACCAGACTCTTGCTTGAATTTTCTGATGTGATTTGTCTATTTTCATAGCCTGTTTTGTACATTTGTCCACTTTTCCTACAGCAAATCTGTGCATGCAGCTCTACTTCTGTAGCCTTGCCCTGCAAAGTTTGCCCAAAAGTTGGCAGGTTAATTTGCCTTTCTGTTTTCTTTTGCCATAGAGAAGGTCTGGCTGAAGCCCTATGTAGACCTGCAACCATATGATGACCCAAGCAGAGGAGTGCTGGAATTCATTAAGGAACTGGATGTCTCTTGTGTCACCATGGAGAATGTAATTGGGGAGGGTGAGTTCCTTATGTCTCCCCAACTTTCAGCTCACCCACGCTCCTATCCGGCTTCACGTTCCTCAGGTTCCCTGTGACATTGTGTCTTTGGTTGTCCACAGGCGAGTTTGGGGAAGTCTATCGTGGGTCCCTACGCCTTCCAGGGAAAGAACGGATCGTGGTTGCCATCAAGACCCTAAAGTCAACATATTCAGACTCTCAGTGGTGGAACTTTCTGCGTGAGGCAACAATTATGGGACAGTTCAATCATCCAAACATTGTGCATCTGGAAGGGGTTGTTACCAAAAGTAAGAGTTCAGGGGAGAGAGTTCTGGAATAAGAGCAGAAGGTTGCAGAAGGCAGAGCCTTTCCTAGAGAGACGGCTGCCAAGGCCGTCCTGGGAGAAGACAGTCAATGTCATGTGGCAGAGAAAGAGGAAGGGAGAGGTATAATTTTCGAATGGAATCATGTGGCAATGTTAGCAGAGGTTTTCTTGGATTGGTGAGGGCATGAGGAGGTGGGATGATTTAAAGGATGGTGTAAGTTCATATATATATGATAGAGAGGGAGGAGTACAAAATCATATGGGGAGTTTTAAGGGCCTGCGTGCCCCTGGATGGGGATGTTGGCTGGGATTGGATGTGGTTCTCTGTTTTGGGGGATTGTGGAGAGTGCTGAAAGGTAAGAGCAGGAGAAGTACAAAAAGGATGTATTCTTGTCTTCCCCAAGGGAGGCCAATGATGATCATCACTGAATATATGGAGAATGGAGCACTGGATACCTTCCTCCGGGTGAGAGTCCCAAATTTGTAACAGGCCCGTAAACTGCTGGAACTTGCACCTGGGAGAGAACTAAAAATAATATGCTAACCTCTACTTAATTTCTGCTTACTGACAATTGCATTTCCAGTTTCAGCAGTTGAAGTTGCCTTACCATTTGCTCCATGTCTGGGGTGCTGTCTTGGGTAGCTTGAATGCCTACAGATTACTCCTTTTGTGAGCAGCTGTAGCACTGCCTTTCTGCTTGTTCACTAGTGTCCTCCTTTGCAAGTTGTTAAGGACAGTAATGAGAAATCAGCAGATTGATGTCACTTGACCAGAATCTTCTCTTGTTTCTTCTTCCATGCAGGAGAATGAGGAAAAATTCAGCCCTGTGCAGCTTGTGAGCATGCTGCAGGGAATAGCCTCTGGCATGACCTACCTTTCAGAACACAACTATGTGCACCGCGATCTGGCTGCTCGCAACATTCTCGTAACACGCAGCCTTCAGTGCAAGGTGTCTGACTTTGGCCTCTCCCGAATATTGGAGAATGATGCAGAGGGAACCTATGAAACTAAGGTAATGCAAAAGTAATTTCTGGAGATAAAAGGTCTCAATCTTGAAAGTGTAATTGCAGTCTCAGAGGGATAGGGATTCTGCCAGCTAAGAATGACAGAATTTTTTCACAATGAGGAATATCAGGCCAGGGGAGAATTTGGATGGAAAATCTCAGAGGAAAACCCAGAGTAAAACTGCAAGTCACTCTGTGGATGATTCAGAAGGTAGTGCTTTTCTGTCTGGAGTGCATGTTGATTTTGTTTGCTAGCAGAGAGAGTCACAGGGAATGCGGTTTTTGAGATGAGAAGCAAAACTAGGAATCTGATGTTAACTAGATCTGACTTTGAAGATAGTCCTGCCGGGAGAAGGGCTCTGGACTAGAGATATCTACAAGTCACTTTCACAGAATCACCAAATAGTAGATGCTGGAAGGGATTTTTATGGATCATCTGGTCCAACCTCCCTGTTTAAGCAAGTTCACATTGTTCAGGACCCTATTCTGTCAGGTGCTGAGTATCTCTAAGGATGGAGACTCCACAGCCTCTCTGTGGTGTTCCAGAACTCTGTTACCCTCACAGTAAAAAAAAATTTCATCATGTTCATACAGAATTTCTTATTTTTCAGTTTGTGCCCATTGCCTCTCATCCTGCCATTAGGCACCACTGAAAAGAGTCTAGCCCCATTCTCTTTACATCCTCTCTTCATATATTTAAACATATTGATAAGGTCTGCCCCAGTCATCTTTCTCCAGGCGGAACAGTCCCTGCTGTCTTAACTTTTCCTCATATGAGAGCTGCTCCAGTCCCTTGATCATCTTAGCAGCCTTTTGCTGGACTCTTTCCTGTAGCTCCATATCTCTCTCATGCTGGGAAGCTGGACGTAGCTCTCCAGTTGTGCCCTCATTGCGGCTGAGCAGAGGGAGAACGATCACCTCCATTGACCTTTGGCAACACTGTGCCTGATGCACCCCATTGACCTTCTTTGCCACAAAGGGCATGTTGCTGGCTCATGGTCAACTCCTTGTGCACCATGACTCCCAGATACCTCTCTGTGGAGCTGCCTTCCAGCAGGCCAGCCCCCAAACTGTACTGGTGGATTCCTTGCTAGGGAAGGACTCTGCATTTGCCTTTGTTAAATGTCAGGGGGTTCCACTCCATGCAACAGTCCAGCCTGTCAAGGTCCCTGTGAATGGAAACACAGCCTTCTCTGTGCTTCTGTATCATCTATCCCTCATAGCTTTGTATCATCAGCAAAATTGCAAGGGTGCAGTCTCTGCCTTCATCCAAGTCACTGATGAATAAATTGAGCAGGATTGGATGCAGCATTGATCCCTGCTGTACACTGCTCTTTACTGGCCTCCAGCTAGTCTTGTGCCACTGATCATAATCTTGTGAACTCTGCCATTCAGACTGTTTTCAGTCCACCTCCCTATCTGCTCATCTAGCTCGTACTTCATCAGCTTGCCTATGAGGATGCTGTGGGAGAAGGTATCAAAAGGTTTACTGAAGTCAAGGCAGACAGCATCCACTGCTCTGCCCTTATTAGCCCAGCCAGTCAATCCATCAGAGAAGGCTATCAGATTAGTTAAGTCTGTTTCTCCTTTGTGAATCCGTGCTGACTACTCCTGATCATCTTCTTGTCCTTCATATGCTTAGAGATGGCACCCAGGATGAGCTGCGCCATCATCTTTCCAGGGATCAAGGTGAGGCTGACTGACCTTTAGTTCCCTGGGTGTATAGTTCCCTGGGTTGAGCTTTCAACCAAAGCTTCTGTGATTCTAATGTGTGGTGTCATTTGAAAGTGGACTGTGATTGGTACCAGGTTCTTACTCCTGCATCAGTGGTTCTGTATAGCATTTGACAGAACAGAGGGCTTAAACTCATTTACTTTCCAAGATCGTTTCTGTCCTGTTGGGAAATTTTCCTAGAAGTGATTTTACATCATTTGGAGTGACACAGTCCCAGTCTATAAAACACTTTGCAAGCTCCTTGTTCAAAAGCACTGGAAAAGTACAGCTTAATGGTAAGTGTTGGCTAAGCATGTCTGTGCTCTTTCACAGGGTGGTAAGATTCCCATCCGATGGACTGCCCCAGAAGCCATTGCCCATCGGATTTTCACCTCAGCCAGTGATGTCTGGAGCTTTGGAATTGTCATGTGGGAGGTGCTGTCTTTTGGTGACAAACCATACGGGGGCATGACCAATCAAGAGGTAACAAATTTTGAGTTGAAGTGCTGATTTCAGAAGATAAAAAATCATGTAAACCTCTTTGCCTGAAGTCTGGCCATCTTTCAAAACATAAAACTATTATGTCCCCTTCTCTGCTAAAAATCAGTGCAGCCAAGCTGAGAATGATAAGTTTCTCAGCCTCTGACCTAGATTCAATCTTTGACAGCAAAAAGCCAAATTAAAGGCTAGGTATACCAGCCAAAGCCTTTGTCCTGAAGATGTTCTCTGCTGGTTACTATCTCACCTTTTCCTCTGTGGTTTAGAGTATTATCTCTAGCCTCGTACTCTTCTCAGGTATGTTCAGGACATCAGTGAAGTTAGAAAGTGCTGCTGAAATTACTTCCCAGAACCTCGTTCCCCTTTTCTCAATGGATCTATCACAGGAATCTCTTGGTCCTCACTTCTCATGAATAGGTGCTTGAATAGCCAAAAAAATAAAAGACTGAAAGCAGCTGTATCTGGCACTTCACTTTTTGACAGCCCCTGATCCTTTGCTGTGCTGTCCAATAATTGTACTTTATGCACATATAATCTGTTTCAATCCACTTCCTCACTGCAAAATGTTAGCTGCCTGCTTCTAGCCCCTGAGGTCTCTGGTTCCTCTTTCATATCTGCTCTTTTTGGCCACTGTTCTCTCTGTCCTCTGTACAGGTGATGAAAAGTTTAGAGGATGGGTACCGTCTCCCACCGCCTGTGGACTGTCCATCTATCCTCTACGAGCTCATGAAGAGCTGCTGGTCACACGATCGATCAAGGAGGCCTCATTTTCAAGAGATACGGGCACAGCTGCAACACTTCATCTCCAGTCCCCACCTCCTCCGACCTGTTGCAGATTTTGATCCCAGGTAACCATATTGTCTTTGGAGGAGAGAGTCTCATCTCCCTGGCTCCAACAGAAGGAGAGATAATGCTGGCAGTGCAGGCTGGAAAAAGGCATCCTGAATGCTCTGTGTGAAGAAGGTAGTAGTAATCTCTCTCCTGTGGTGACACAGGGCACTGCCGTTGCCCTGGGCAGCCTGATCTCACTGTGCAGAGCAGATAAGTTGGCCTAGCTCTGACAGGAGCTGTTTGCCCTCTAGCTACTGTCTCATGGTACTGGCCATTTAAGGTAGTTGCCTGGCTAATGAACACTTTCTCTGTCTCCAGGGTAACACTTCGGCTCCCCAGCTGCAGTGGGTCAGATGGCATCCCCTATAGATCCATTCCGGAGTGGCTGGAATCCATTCGCATGAAGCGCTACATCTCCAACTTTCGCACTGCTGGACTTGACACTATGGAGTCTATCCTGGAACTCACTGCTGAGTAAGGGCAAACTAAGCGCTCACAAGGCATCCTAGGTTATGCCAGTAACTGTTGCTGTTCTCATGCTGTCTGATCAGGCACTGATATTTACCTGGAAAGTTTCAATCTACATCCTTTTCTGAGGTGTAAAATGGAAGTGGACCAGCCTCTTGCTCTAAAAGGAAAGAACTAGCATCAGCCCAAGCTGTGGGACTAATTCTTTAACTATCCATCCCTTTAACTAGCTCTTCAGGGGCCTGAGCTGCTCTGTACTCATATTGCAGCTGAACTGGATGTAATACTAATTCACTGGGAGCATAGGCTTAGCTTTATAGGCAGGAGAAACCAACTGACTGGGTCCAGATAGACAGCCATTCTCTGAAGAATTGGAGGAACACGTGGAGATTTCTTCTCTCCAGGGAAAAAAAGTAAAAGGCAGTAGGAGGTAGCAGGCACTAAGAGAAAGAAAGTTTTCTGAGTTAATGTTTGATAATTTTTTCTGTCCTACCCCACATCCCAGTCCGCAAGAAACAAGAACAGCAATTCATGTTTTCTTTCTTTATTTCTTTCCCCATTTCCTTCAGGGACTTGAAACAGATGGGAGTGTCACTTCCAGGCCACCAGAAGAGGATTCTTTGCAGTATACAAGGTTTTAAAGAGTGATCTGTCATTGCTCTCTTAAGCTTCACAAATGCCCAGTCCTAGCGGATATCACTTGGAATCATTCCTATGGCAATTGCTTCCAAATGAGTGACTGAAACAAGCAAAGCAAAACAACCAGGACTGAAAAGATTCATGAGAAAACACCACCTGCTCTCATTTCTGTTCTCCTTGCTTTAGCACCAGAGCATCTGTCAGTCCCTTTTCAGGGCACTGATCTTTTAGAATCTGTTACCAGCCCTGTCTTCTGTCATGTGGTCTGTGCAGCACTAAATAATCCCTGTAGTCCACATACTGGAGTTTCAGGCCTTCAGTGAAATCACACACAAACATAGGACTATGAACAATTAAAGAGAATGATGTTTTAATACTGGAGACAAGGGTTCAGACAAGGTGGACCTTCAGGGAACATGCACAGGGTCACAGACCCATGGAGACTGTGCCCATTCACTCCCTAGTGTCCTTTCTTCATCATTTCAGCAGCCTTCCATCTTCCTTATTTCACAATGGGAATAACAGAAGTCTTCCACAAGGCTGCTGCTAAGGGCTATATTTTTATTTCATTTATTATTGCCTGAAACACCACCAAGCCATGGTGTACTACTTTTTGGGGGGGAGGTAGGGTGGGGGGAGAGAAGAAGGGAAGATGGTGAGTAGCAGCCCACGCTGCTTTAACTCAGCTGATTATGTAATCTCTGCATATCACTGTTCTGCACATGCACACTTCAGCAGAGAGATTTGCGTCTCTCCAACGTGGTTAATACCTTCCTTCTGCCATGACACAAAACCCTTTAAGTTCCCATTTTTACTGACCCTTTTTGAAAGAGGCAATAGCAATGTTTGGCTAGATGGGGTTTTTGTAACATGTGCAGAGGTGGTCGGACTTATTCCTTCTCTGCGGAGGAAATATTATTTATCAGAGCTCAAGACAGAGGTGCTATAAACTGTAAATAATATTTTGTAAATAAACTTGTGGCAAAGCAATCTGTGTTCGGGTTCTTTGGCTTATCTCAAGTACTACTGGGAACTTTGCTTTAGTATATATATGTATATACATAATAAGCTCTGGTGGAGTACTTAGATCCATGTTTAGGTGGTTCAGCCAAGATTGCGTATGACAGTCCTTTTAACTGCAGTTCTAATGTGCAAATGGAGTTATCAATAGGACCAAAGGATGCATGTACAGTTGATCACTTTGTAAAAAACAAACAAAAAATACCCCCCAAAAACAGTTACAGCTGTGTCCATTAGCCAAGACTATTCTTGTATAGCACCTATATTTACCCCTAAACAGTGATGGGTATTAGGAACTAGCTCCTATGTGACAAAGAAATGCAAGCAATACTTCCAGTTGCTGCAGGAGAGATTATTCGACAGAAAAAACCCTCACTCTGCTGATCCGCTAAGACTGCCTCAATAAATAAATAATAAAAAAAAGTTCATAGTCTACCTAGGAAATCAGCTGTACTCACTTCAAGAATCATTTTCCAGTACTTGAGCTAAGTCTAGGCTGGTGAAGAGGGTGAGTGCATCACAGTGCCATCAGTCACAGCTAGACAGGCTGTAGATGCCTGTCAGTGTTTTCAAAATTGTGTAACGCTTCTGCTTCTGGGAAGATCTTGCTTACCAAGAAAGGATAGGAAGCAACAAAGTAACTTAAAACAGTGTTTTCTATTCACCAGGAGTAGAATGGCATACACAAGGAACCATGAACTACTTGCTCTAGCTCATCTACTCAAGTCACTGCAACTACAGAGACACAGCTGATGAGATTAGCTCTTATTACAAGTCTTGTTAGTGTATCAATAAGTTTGATCTTGCTAAATAGGTGTTTTGAACATTAAGTATAGATAAAGCTGCTGCAGATACCAAGGCTAGAAGATAAGCTTCAATGGAGCTTATGCAAGATAAGATCATGCCTCACATATACATAAACTTCGCCCTAGCCTTGCAGATGATACAACAGTGGAAGGAGCGGTGGATAAACCAGAGGGCTTAGCCACCATTCAGAGGGGCCTTGACAGGTGGTAGAACTGGGCAGACTCATGAAGAAAATGCAACCTTTCCTGCTCTTCACCTCCTCTCCCCGCCCCCTACCCAAAGAAAAAGGGGGAAAAAAAGAAAGTAAAGCTCTGCACTTGGGGAGGAATAACTCTATGCATTAATACATACTGTGGGTTGAACGGCTGGGAATCAACTCTTTAGAAAAAGACCTGCAAGGCCCGGTGGACAACTTGAACATGAGCCAGCAATGTTCCCTTCCAGCAAAGAAGGCCAGCAGTAACCTGAGCTGCAACAGAAAAAGCCTCTACAGCAGAACAAGATAGACTCTTCTCAGTAGTATCCCCCCAAAATGGGTGCAAGCTGAAATGCAAGGAACTCCATTTGAATGTAAGAAAAAAAAAATAAAAAAAAACTTTACTGTGAGGATGGTTGAACACTGGAACAAGTTGCCCAGTGAGGTTGTGGCAATTCTGTCCTTGGAGATACTGATATCTGACTGAGCACAGCCCTGAACAACCTGTTTTGATTGCACTTGCTCTGAACAAGAGTGTTGGACTGGAAGGTCATCAGCGGTCCTTCCAACTTTGACAGTTAGGAACTGCTGAATCCATAGCTGATAGAGGTGAACCTGCCCAGACCCGTGCCCTCAGGTACAGCCTGTAGCAAGCCTGAGCATGTATTCCCAGTCGGGTGTATATTTACGCACCCATCTATTTATATACACACATATATGCGCACACACACACACAGCTAGCCACACAGAAAATGCAGCACTCATGCAAATAGAGACAGCATAAATGTCTGAAACTTGTTCTCTAATTGTTGAAAGCCTGATGAAAGTCTGTTAGTGGAAAATATATACATATACACAATATGGGTCCCTACAAATAGCTAGTCTGTTGGCTGGCACCAGGATCCCCTGGTCTACCCACCTGCTGACATTCAGACATATGAATCCTTGAGTCCTATAGCCCCATTCCAGTGACTAGTACTTAGACCCCTTAGACCCCTTCAGGCACGCATATGCATGCATACAAACACTATGAATCCCATCAGTAATTGACCTTAATCGTTCAGTCCACCCAGTACTGGCCCTGTGATCTCCTGGGCCACCAGTGTGTGCCTCACACACAGACAGTCACACATAGTGGTAGCTGGTCCAGACTTGTCACCTGTGGGGTCACTTGTGACCTGTGGGTATCATCACGGAAACAGGTGGTAAGTTAGGGGATGACCTGCCATGCCACTAACACCAGAGCCAGTGAAGGATGCCCGAAGAAAAACAGCAAAATATGAGAAGTACTGAAGGCCTACATCATCAAGTCACAGCTGCCTCAGCTATAAAGAGAGGCATACCGAGTGCCCAACAAAAATGCCTCTATGTAAATGCATACAGCGTGGGGACTAAACAAGGGGAATTGGAGATGCATGTGCGATTGCTGGGCATGATCTCATTGCAATTACTGAGACAAGGTGGGACAGCTCTCATGACTGGAATGTGTCCATGGATAGCTTTAGGCTTTTTATTAACAACTGGCCAGGAAGGCGAGGTGGTGGAGTTACTCTTTTCATGAGGGAGTAACTGGAATGTATGGAGCTCAGCATAGGTGACAACGAAGCACAAGGCGAGAGCCTGTGAGTGAGGATTAAAGGGCAGGTCAACAGGGGTGACACTGTGGTGGGGGTTTGCTACAGGCCTCCTGACCAGGAAGAGGAAGTGGATGAGGCCTTCTGCAGGCAGCTGCAAGAGGCCTCACGATCAGAAGCCTTGGTTCTTGTGGGGGGCCTCAACCATCCCAATGTCTGCTAGGATAACCACACAGCTAGGAACAAACAGTCCAGGAGGTTGCTGCAGAACATTGCAGATAACTTCTTGATGCAGGTGGTAGATGAGCCAACGAGAAGAGGGGCGCTGCTAGAACTGATACTAACAGAGATGGTCTAGTTGGAAATGTGAAGGTTGGGGGCAATCTTGGCTGTAGTGACCATGAGATGTTGGAATTCATGATCGTGCAAGGAAGGAGCTGGACAAAAGTAGGATTGCAACCCAGGACTTCAAGAGAACTAACTTTGACCTCTTCAGGGACCTACTTGGAGGAATCCCCTAGAAGGAAAGGGGATCCAGGAGAGTTGGCTGGTATTCAAGCACCACCTTCTCCAAGCTCAGGATCAGTGTATTGCTGCAAGAAAGGAGTCGAGCAAGGCAGGAGACCTGTGTGGATGTACAAGGAACTCTTGAAAAAATTTAAAGAGAAAAAGAGCATACACAATGTGGAAGAAGGACCAGACCACATGGGAACAATATAAGAACACTGTCAAAGAATGCAGGGATGTAACGAGGAAGGCCAAGGCCTGTTTGGAATTAGAGTTAGCAAGAGATGTCAGAGAAAACAGGAAGGGTTTCTACAAATACATAAGCAGCAAGAGGAAAATTGGAAAAACATGGGTCCAGTGCTGAATGGGGTGGGTGCCTTGGTGATGGAGGATAAAGAGAAGGCAGAGTTACTCAGTGCCTTTTTGCTTCAGTCTTTACTGCTTTTTTTAACTGCTTTTTACTGCTTTACTGCTAAGGCTAGTCCCCATGAACTACAGAGTCCAGACACAAGAGAGAAAAGTGGGAGAAGAAGACTTTCCCCTGGTTGAGGAAAACTGGGTCAGAGATTGTTTAGGCAAACTGGACACCCATAAATCTATGACCCCAGATGGGATGCACCCAGGAGTGCCGAGGAAACTGGCAGGGATTATTGCTCAGCCACTCTCCATCATCTTCAAGAGGTCATGGAGAGCAGGGGAGGTGCCAGAGGACTGGAAGAAACCAATGTCACTCCTGTCTTCAAAAACACCAAGAGGGGGGAACCAGGAAACTATAGACCAGTCAGCCTCACCTCTGTCCCTGGAAAGGTGATGGAGCAGCTCATCCTAGAGACCATCTCTAGGCATGTCAAGGAAAAGAAGGTGATCAAGCGTAATCAGAATAGATTCACCAAGGGGAAGTCATGTTTGGTGAACATGACACCCTTCTACAATGGAATGACTGGAAGGATGACTGATCAGACAGCCGTGGATGTTTTCTACCTTGACTTTAGTAAGGCTTTGAACATCATCTCCTTCTCCCATAACATTGTCATAGGAAAGCTCCAGCAGTGTGGGTTAGATGAGTGGACAGTGAGGGGGATTAAGGACTGCTGGATGGCAGTGCTCAGAAGGTGGTGATAAATGGGGCCGAGTCTAGCTCAAGGCCTGTGGCCAGTGGAGTCCCCCAAGGATCAATACTAGGTCCAGTGCTCCTAAACTTGTTCATCAATTACTTTGATGACGGGACAGAGCGCACCCTCAGCAAGTTTGCGGACGATACCAAACTGCATGGAGAGGCCAACACTCCCAAGGGCTGTGCTGACATTCAGAGGAACCTAGATAGGTTGAAGATTTGGGCAAAGAGGAACCTCCTGAGGTTCAACAAGGTTCTTGCACCTGGGCAAGAATAAAGCCAGGCATCAGTACAGATGAGGGATTGACCTGCTGGAAAGCAGCTCTGTGTAGAGGGGTTTGGGAGTCCTGGTTGATAACAAGTTACCCACGAGGCAGCAGTGTGCTCTCATGGCCGAAAAGGCCGGTGGGGTCCCAACCTGTATCAGGAAGAGTGTTGCCAGCAGGTGGACAGGATCCTGCCCCTCTCCTCAGCTCTGGTGGGGCCGCACCTGGAATACTGGGTGCAGTTCTGGGCTCCTCAGTAGAAGAGGGACGTGGAGGTTCTAGAGAGGGCCCAGTGTAGAACAACAAAGATGATTAAGGGACTGGAGCATCTATCATAGGGGGAAAGACTAAGTGAGCTGGGGCTGTTTAGCCTGGAGGAGATTGAGAGAGGCTCTTGATATTTATACATATCAATATGTATAAATACCTGAAGGGAGAAAGGGAGAATGGAAGGAGGATGGGGCCAAACTCTTCTCAGTGGTGGACAGTGACAGGACAAGGGGTAATGGGTACAAGTTGAAACACAGGAAATTTCTTCTCCATATGAGGAAGAACTTCTTTACTATGAGGGTGACAGAGCCCTGGAACAGGCTGCCCTGAGAGGCTGTGGAGTCTCTTTCTCTGGAGATCTTCAGAACCCACCTGGATGTGACCCTGTGCCACATGCTCTAGGTGTCCCTGCCTGAGCAGCAGGGTTGTACCAAATGATCTCTAGAGGTCCCTTCCAACCTCAGCCATTCTGTGACCTTACCAGTAGCCAAACTTTAGGCCCCAAGATAGCTGGCATGCATCTCTTGGTCTCTCCAGCTGGTGACTCAGACCATTGGGCTTTCCTGGCATCTAGTCCTGGGCATTCCAATACCTGACTTCCAAGTCTCTTATCCTATTAACCAGTTACTATGCCTTGATTTTCACTAACAATTCCACATTTACACACCCACACAGTACATTTATACTTTTGCCAATTACTGGCACCCCCAAGCCAAGCACTGCATGAATTGTGGCACCCACTCCAGCTCCTTTCACTTCGATATCCATACACACACAGAAAGTAGAGTCCCTTCACCCTGGGAAAAAGGTAGAAATGGAGTTTAATAAAACACCAGAGCAACACTGATCAGATGCAGGACATAGCCTGGAACACATACTGACTAGCACACTGATTACTTGCAGCTAGCCCTTTTCCCAAAGCACCATTTTCTTACCTTATTTTCCCCCTTGCTTCTTCTAATGATTCCCTTTTCCTGCATTTGTTCCTTCCCCTACACACCCCTAAGTGTTACACAATCCCTCACTGCCCTTCCCTTGCATTCTGCAAGCAGTTCCATACCCATGGGGGCAGTAACTCCCACTCAGTCTGCAAGGAAATTCAGAGGGTCTCTCCCCTTGCCTAAGATTGATGGATTTCCCCAGGCAGATAATGAAGCTGATAGTAGTGGTGCAATAGCACTGGAAGAGATGGAAGAATGCGTTTCTCCTCCCAGCTGTCACTGTCCTTTGAAGCTGCAGCTACCAGCCTCCAATCCTATAACCTAACACAAACCATTCTAGGAAATGATATTCAGGAACCACCAAGTACTCAGAAGAAATTAAAATGAAAGTAAATACACAAATTTGTTTATTGCTTACTCATCCTATAGGGACTCTCCAGGCATTTCCTGGGTAAATTTGCACAGTCATTAAAGACTGCTGAAAAAAATGGCATAAGAACAGAGTAGGACACAGTAAGGGCTGTGTGGTAATCTTCAATCCTCCTGCACTCCAAAAATAAGTTTCAGATGCAGTTGTAGAAACACTACCATGCTTAAAACGGTAAGACTGACTGTCAAGCACAAACTTTCTTTTCGAGTATTAATAGCTGTCAAAGCTAGCATAGCAAATCAAACAAACAGTACTCCTGACTCCTTGGTTCTAGTTTGATGCAAGTGGATTGCAATAACCCATCTGCCTGCGACACACCGATCAGACTACAGTTTTGGTGTACTGAAATATAGTCTTCCATTTATTTAGCTGACAAAAGCTACTCTTAAGACACACAAATATAAAGAGGAAACTAAACAACTTTAAAAGAGGTCTGAGAGGTGGAAAGAGAGAAAGGCCATTTTTGGATTCATATTACCTCTGGAGTCTGGGTGGAATAGCAACTATACAGTCTTCACTATCTAAACTAACAGTTCTCATGGGCAGTTGAGCAAATATAAAAGACACACCTTAATGAAAAAACACACCCATATTTTATTATATGCAAACAGTGGCTGGACAATATAGTTATCCAGAAAGTTTGTTCAGTTTGGGAATTTCTTACCCAGAAAATGGCGCTTAGTACACCAACAAGTGGAGCCAGACAAGCATGTTTATATACTGAAGCTTTCACCAGCAGTACTGAACTTAAAGCTTCTTGGAAACAAGAAGCATTTCTCTGTTTGCTATTTCTCATCCACATATTGAGGCACCTCCTTACTGTGTGCTGCCAGCTCTTTTGACAGTCTTTATTTCTAAACAAACACATTCTTTGGACTAGTTTTCTATTCTGGTGCTCCACCTGGCCATCCAGAAAACCCCACTGGGAACTAATTCCTTCCTGGGGTGGGAAGAAAAAAAGGAAAGAAAAAGAAAAGGAAAGTAGAAAAACTACAGGAGGCTATTTTTTTCCAGCAACTAGAACAGATTCTCAATATGCTTTGTACTCACGCTTTGAACAGGAAAGAATTAAAAAAAAAAAAAAAATCATTCTTGTAATAAGGTGGTAGAAAATAACTGCAAAGACAGAAGCAGTGTTGAGACAGAAGTTTCCACCTTCTAACATATATTATCCAATCTTGGCTCCAGAGAGTACAATGTCCATCACCTGCCAACAGGTCATTCTTTCTACTGCCACCAGGTGGTGATGGACATCTGGTCTTACTCAAGAGCTCTTACTCCAGAGTGCTAAAGGAAAAGAGCACTTTGTCCACCTCACTCAGTCCCCAGCTTTGAATACAGTGTGGCCAGGAAGGTAGTGACTGGAGAAAGGGTGCTTCCTTGGCAGGTGCACAGACTGAAGTCTAGGAGAATCCTACATGAGGAAAGTACTGTAACGGTAGGGCCTCCATAAGGTAGGCATCTGCCTTGCCAGGCAGAGGGGTAGGACAGTGGTGGGGAGGGGAAGAGCATTGGGTGGAGGTGTTTAATGGCTCTGCCCACTCCGAATGCCTCAGCGTGTTGTTTTGGCACGAGCAGTGTGACATTTCATACACAGTACATGCCCATCCAGTGGAAAACAGCCATTCTCATCTGCTTCAATGGACAAAGGCCTCCCACAGTCCTAAAGGGGGAAAAAAAAAAAAAAAAAACAAAGACAGAACTAATTGCAGGAAACAATTGTGGTCAAGGATAAGAAACACCACACTAGACCAGGCTAATGGCCCACAGAGCCCAGGGTTTTCTCTCTGATGGTACGAATGGAAGATGCAATTTTGAGAGAGCATGAGTGCACAGCCCCTTTTATGATCCTTTCTGTTCATGCTCCCACTGTATAAACTGCTGTTATTTAGGGATGTTAGAGGCTAAAACCATGCATAGTCCTTGTTCAAGGACCTCAGGTTGGTGAATATCTAATCCTTTTCTGAACTTGCTTTATAACATTCTTATGTAAAAGGAATCTGAGTCAAGAACACAAAAATCAAAATGGAACCCAGTTGATGAGGCTAAGGATTTTGGGGCAGGGAGGAAGAAAGAAAAACAGAGATATGGGAGGAATGGGGACAGGGTTACCTCACACTTGTAACATTTCATGTGGAAATTTTTCTCCAGTGCCACTACACGCACTGTCTCATCCTTTCCAGGCTCTGGCATGATGGGCTCACTACAGACTGAGCAGCGTGGAGCGTATTTCCTGCAACATACACAAAGGCAGAGACCATGATCACTGTGCTGACATTCAGTGCGGGTTTCTCTCTCTGGCACAGAAAGACTAGCAACAGAAGAATAAATCACAGAAAGATTTAGGTAGAAAAAGCTGCTAGTTCAATCTGCCCACAGCAGGGCACTCTTCAGAGCTAGAACAGGCTGCTCAGTCTTGCCTACATGATTTCTGAATATCTCCAACATGTCAAATTCCTCAGTCTCCTTGCACCTGCACTAGCACAGAAGCACTCTCAGCAGGGAGGAATTTTTCCTTATGTGCAGTAAAGGTTTCCTTTGAATATTCTGCCTGTTGCCTCTTGTCCTATCTTCCTATGAAGACAGGACTTTGTCTCCATTTTTCTTTAGCATCCCACTACTCAGTGGCTACAGACAACAATTAAGAGCTTCATTTCAGCATCCTCTTCTGCAGACTGATAAAAACCAGCTCCTTCAACCTCTCCTAACACATCACGAAGAAACCCTGTGCTAGACTGCCTGCAGATCATCAACATCCCATCCATTCTCTAGGGCTTTACCTGGAAACAGCCTTCCAGACACAGCCTCACTAGTGCTAAACAGACTAATAATCACTTCCCTCACCTCGAGGACTTTACTAATACAGCCCAGTATATGGTTAACCTTCACTGCTATGGAGCTTCAGTGTGACTCATTTTTAAGTTGATGTCCAACAAAACACAGGGACATCCCAGCTGAAGCCAACTATTTTTACAGCAAAACTAAATAGGCCTAAGAAAAAGACAACCTTCTTTCAGACACCTCATGAATGGGCTTTCTCTATACCTGTGGTAGTCATCCACACAATGAGGCTGGTTGGCTTGGTCCACAATAAAAGAGGTCCCCTCAAGAGGAGTGTGGCACATCACACAGGTGAAGCACTGAGGATGGTATGAGTTACCGGTGGCTTTCAGCATACGGTCTGTGATGGTCTGTTTGCAGACACTGCACTTTTCCAAGGTCCCCTGGGCCCAAAGGAAACAAGCAAGACACATTAATACAGTCTCCCACCCCCAGGATATACACCACAAACAAGTGAAATAAAAGGCTGCAAGTACTTGGACGGAAAGCAAGAGATATCGACCACAGGGAGCTCAGCTCTCTCCAACAGCCTGCATCCTAGTTACTCACAGCATAGCAGTCCTCGCAGAAAGGCTTCTCATCCACATTGTAGAACTGCTGCCCTTGCAGCTGCTTCTCACATTTGAAGCAGGTGAAGCACTCCACATGGAAAAGGCAATCCAAGGCTCTCACAGCTGGCTGGGTTCTTGACAGGGGCTTCCGGCAGAAGCCACAGAGCTCTGCCAGTGGAAGGAGAGAAAGATGAGAGAGAGGAAAACCCACCACCACAGTGGTCCTGCTGCTGTCCACTGAGGGAACGCACCAGAAGTAGTGGCTTCTGCTGGAGGTGGGTGCTCCATATCCTTCATTAGTTTTTGAGTCAACATCTCCAGCTCTTCTACCTCCTTCATGGTCAGAGAAGAATTTCCCCTAGGGAGATCTGCATTGGAACCTGTGGGTCTACGCTGCAGGAAGACAAGACATTGAATCCCAAAGAACACATATGGACAGATCCCCTCCTGCCCTGTCCCTAATAAATCAATTTCTCTCTCCTTCACATCTCCTCCCTCTATGGAACAATCTTCCATTCACTATGCCCGTTTCTTTCCACCTTTAAAGCTATGTGCCCCTCCACCACCATGCCTAGCTCCATCTCTCAAAAACATAATGAAAGGTGCCCTATGAAACTCCCCCTAGTCAGGGACAGACACTCCATCTTTCTCCTCTAATTTTAGTGATTCTGTTCTTGTCCAAAGACACTGGTGCCATGACTCTACTCCTTACCATGTCTTTTGCAGTAACAGGCTGTTCTGCAGGACGTGGTTTCTCCTGCACTTGGGGTCTTTCCCGCTGCTGAGCATAGGTGAAATTGGGAGGCTGTGGCCGTGAGGAGGGACCTGTAGGTGGAGGGGCTGTGAACTGAGTCTGAAGGGAGGTAGGATTTCTAACAGAGTTTGAGGGAGCCATGGGAATGCTGGCACCTGGCTTGGACCCAGACTTAGGAGATCCAGCAACAGGAGGTGGGGTGTATTTAGGGGTAGGCTGAGAAGGTGAGAGAGAAGAAGAAGGGACTGGTGCTGGGAGCTCTCTGTGCTGCTGTGAGGCTGCCCATGGGGCTGGGGCAGGGACCGCATCCACTTCAGGGGGCTTGGAAGATATGCGTCCACTTGGCTTTGGAGTGAACTTGGGTAGAAAGGAACGAGGAGGATCTTTGGGTGCAGGTGAAGTTTCCACCAGGTCTTTTGGGGCAGACTGTTTCTCCAGAGAACCTGTGGATCCTGGAGATACCTGTAAATGGAAGAACCAGAAAGAGACATGCAGTCATTGACAAAAAAAGAAAATATGCCATCTACATCAGTAGTAACTTTCCTAGACCCATGATAAGAGTCCCCACACTACCACATATTTAGCAGTTCTGACAAGTTGCACAATCTATGATTTCTGGTCCTTCAGGTAGGCTTTCTCATTATGGTATCTAGACATGTGATTTCCTGTAGAATCCCTTTCCACTACCTCTGGGAAACCAATCATCTCTCCTTCAACCTGCAACACACTGGAGACCAGCTCACCCGGGATTTGAAGGGATCATTCTTCTCCATGTCATCCAACATTATGGACAGTGAAGAAAACTCAAGATCAATGCTGCTCATCTTGTCACGTACCTACACAACCATCCATGAAGAAAGAGGGAGCAGAGTATATTACAGGAACAGCCAGAGATCCAGGTGTATCCCCTATAACAATAGATTTTGACACCTGGAGCTGTGGTACAGATGTCCTGACCTTGAGTAGATCTTGAACGGACAAGAATTAACAGAGTATAATCACCATGGTCTACAAGTTGCAAGGAACGTACAAACCCCAAAAGACTCACAGAAATATATGGATGGAAAGAGACCTCTGGATGTCTCTATTCCATTGCCCACACGAAGATTAACTTCAAATCTAGGTCAGTTCGATCAGTGCCTCACCAAGATGTATTCTGAGTATCTCCAACATACAGACTCCTCAGCCTCTCTTGGCAGCTGTGCCACGTGAACTATCCTTAAAGAACAGACTGTTCTTCTGTCCAATAGGCGTTTCCCATATTACAACTTTCTCTTGTTCTCCTGCTCTGGCCCAATAAGAATCTGTCTCTGTCTTCTCTCTTAACTCTCCTTAAGGTATTGAAGGCTGCAATTAGATCTCTATCTCAGCCTTCTGCAAGCTGAGCAAATGCAGCTCCCACATCACATACTCCATCCCCACAGTGATCTCCATCACCCTTTCTTGGACTGCCGCTGGTTCAATATTCCTTGATGGGTATCACAGTAGGAAACCCTCCTGAAAACAACCTTCCAGATGCAGCCTCAATAGTGAGAAACAGGGGGTGAATAGTCATTTCCATGGCTTCCCTGACTATACTTTTGTTAATGTAGTCTAGTCTCTGGGCCTGCATTGCCACAGGGGAGTACTGCTGGCTCATGTTCAGGTCAACTTTCTGTCCACCAGGCTTATCTGCACAACTGTCAGATGCCTGGTCAGATGACTCTGGCCTCAACTGATCCACAGGGCAGTTCCATCCTAGAAACAGGACTCTGCATTTGTCTCTGCTGAACTTCCACAGCATCTTATGGAAAAGGACCGTGATGGAGTAAGTAAACGGGCAGGACTTTCTTAGATCTTAGTGCTTCCTGCTGCTAAGTCTAGAGAAGAGGAAAAACTGTCCTAACTCACAAATCCAGACCATCACAAGAACCATCACACTTCCCCAGACCTCACTCACCTGTGGGGCAGGTACTTTGCTCACAGGTCCTTCATCAAACATTGGTGGAGGAGGAGAAGGAAAGACATCTTCTGGGGCTGGAGGAAAAGGCTCTTCAAAAGGTGGGGGTGGGGGGGGAAATGCAGTGTTGGAGGGAAGACCTGCATCATCTCCTGGAGGAGGAGGAGGTGGCAGCGGCAGCTCTACAGGGAAGAATAAAAGCAGTTTTGAATAGTTTCCTACTTAGTCCAACCAGGATTCTTGAAAGTATCATTAAGGGGTCCCCACTATCCATATAGGAGAACTGAACTCACAGCCTGGCTTTCACCTTTATCCACGTTATATGCCATCACATAAGCACTCAGAAACATCTATTGAAGTTAGTCACTGAAAAGAGTTAGCATTGTATACATTCTTGGTTAGGGATTTATGCCTTAATGTGCCCTTGTCTACTCCTCCTCTCATCCTTTGATCCTTAGGATATGCTTTGCTCACCAGTATGTGCCTACTGAATCCATAGCAGCACTTGAAGGACTGACAGCTGACAGCACAAGGGACAGAAGAGCCTATACTATTATGGAGCAACAAGCTGGTACCGTACAGCTGGCTACTAAGCACTACACGCAACAAATGGGAAAAAAAAAAATCAGGTCAACTCACCCTCATGCATATAGGGGATCTCTGAAGCTACTTCATTTTCTCGGAGATGAAGGCAACTTTCCTTTCGGAGACTAAAATGACCCCACGGTTGATACAGATTAGGACAAAAGGGGTCCGAAAACTTCCTCCTAAGTAGGCTAAAAGGCTAAAAAGCATCTGTCTCCTGGAAGGAGACTATTGCTTTTGCTTTCCACAACGCAGTAAAATGCATGTGAATCCTCTTCCCTTCACCATATGTGGGAGGAAGGTGTTCTCTCATCACCCAAGCAGCAAAGAATTCTAAAGATAAGCAGGCAACTCCTATACTCCTTCTCCTAGACTTACAGGAACACTACTGTTCCCAGCTAGCCTAAACAAACATTAGGGGTAGGAATTCAGCAAACTTCAGACTATATGATCTCTATAACCAGTTGTTGACCAGACTTCAGCAGGACTGATCAGTAGCCTACGGGAAATGATATTGCCCGTTTCAGAAAGTGAAAACTTAAATCTTATTAGCCTTTGGAATGGATAAACTGCACTGGTATGCAGCACCTCATTTTGTTTCACAGAAATTCTTCTTATGGGGAAAGAGGTAAAGAAGGCTGGTATTTTTTTTTTTTTTTTTTCATTTGCAACTACAGTTTTGGAATAAGACTGTATACATTTACTTTTTGGTCTATTTAAAAGAAAATTGCAGAAATGAAACCCTGATCTGCTAACACACTGTTTTGACAAGATGCACTAAAACACTGTTTTATAAATTATTCACTCTCGTAAGAGTACCCCGTAAAGTTATTTTACCAAATTTATAGAATAATGGATATCAAACATGGCATTCCTATAGTGATTTTAATTCTGCCATCCTGTAATTTAATACAAAAAGACCAGTTGTTATGGCTTTACATTACACTATTATTTGTTTCTGGAGCAGATAGGAAGGACAGAGAAGGATCGAAGAGTATCAGATGCATTTGTCATCACATGACTGTGTTTCGTTTTTAGCTGTACTTAAGATGTTTTGCCAGAACAGCTTTGCTGGCAGCCCTTACTAAGTAGTAGTATGCTGCTTAAGCCAAATAGCTATTTTTCTAATCTCTTGTCAAATCGGTTCCCCCATAATACACTATACAGGAGAATGGAGGAGCATGGTAACAAAACCCAATCCTCCACCCACACTACTTATTGAACAAATAATTTTTAACAGCATCCAACCTACTGTAGTCATTCAGTATTTGTGTTAGAGACCTTCCCACCCACACATCCCTAACCCCCAAAGCTACGCTAGTAAAATCTAAATCCCAAGATGAGGCCTTGGATTACAGACCCAAGATTCTAGGCCAATGAAGATAACAGAAAGGTTACCCAACTTAGCACAAGGGGAATTCTGGGAGACAGAGCCCCCATTACCGGGGCCCGGGTGATTTTTGCAATGGAAACAATAGTTCATTCATCTGTCTCCTCAGGACTTGCCTTCCTGACATCACATCAGCTGTCTGCTATCTTTGCACAACAACCAGGCAAACACTAGACAATGAAAAAGATGACATTTAATATAGCAGTTCCATTATCTGAACATATCTGCCTTGGCTGAGATGCTTGCTGATAGGGTCCTGGGGTAACATGCAGTATTAAATAAGAGCAACAGCTCCCTACTGAGATTTCCAGTGGTCCCACACTGACCTATTCCAACCTGTCTGGCTATGCCACCAGAAGCCTTCCGTTCCTTAAAGGTAAAAGCGTATTTAAGAAGAAAAAAACCAACCCCCCCCGCCACCCAAAAAAAAAAAAAAAAAACCCACACTAAAGCAAGCAGTTCTTCTACACAGGAAAACACACCCAACCCAAACTGCTAGCAAAAAAGATAAAATTTAGCCATACAAACACTAAATTTCACTTCCTGTTTATGAGAGCTTCCACCTTCTTTTCATGCAGTTACTTCTTCCTTACCTCTAGCAGCAAAGATTACCAGTACAGAAAAGGATTTTCACAGCGTCGAGATGAATCAACAAGAAGAGGAACAGTGTGATTCATCACCACCAGGGACCAACTTCCCTGCAATGTATTTGCTCTCTTACGTGCTGGCCAGAATCTGACCACTGTTGCACAATTGTACTGTTAACGGAATACCCCTAAAAATCCATTTAATTCCTTCAGCCTTATTAAAAGGCCAGAGCAATAGAGACCCTAGTGGAGATGCTATGTATTTGCAGACCAAGGAGGTTAGAATTATTCTGCGCACCTCACCACCTTTGTATCTCACTCTGGACTCTGCAGTAAAATTATCCTTCATTTATAGCACTTATGCCCCTATTTTCATGTTTAGTCTTATTACAGGCCACACACCCTGAGCATTTTGAAACACATTCATATCTGTCATGTCAGACCTCACCTACCTTCTGGCAGCATGTATGTAGAAGCTGATGGAATTTCCCCCACTTTCCCTATCTGAGCACGCTGGGCACCAGCTCCAGGAGGCTGTGGCAACGATGACTCCGATATACCCCCAGGCTTGAAGGGGTTCACCTTGGGTTTCGGGGCAACCACAGGTGCAAACTTCTTCTGCGGGTTGTAGAAGGATGGAGTAGAAATGTTGATACTGACAGTGGATGTCATGCGGGCCCCTGGGGCACCTGAGGAAGTCATCTTCTCAGCACCTGGTGGGAGAAATGAGAAAAGAAATAGATATGAAGTCATCCTTAGGGTAGAGTGGAAATAAATACACAGGAATAGGTGAAACAGATGAATACAGGAGCTTATATAAGGGCAAAGATTAAGGGACCTGAACAGAATGGTACTTCCAGCACATGAAAAAGAAAGAACAGAAACTGCAGACAACTCAACGGAACCAGAACACCTTACCATCTTTACTCAGTACAGCACTGACCACAGAGAAAACCTTGACAGACACCCACTGCCATACATAAAACCAAGGTCTTTGCTGAATGAGAAACCCCCATACATATGCAGAATAATGATGCCAGTCACCAGAAAGTCATCTGCAGAGCCAGTCTGAGTTGTACTCCTCGCTCCACACACCCTAAGGAGGACATCCTCATACACACCACCTCCAGGGTAGAATTATTATTTCTACCTGCCTCACATGCCCCTGAGTGCCACCTGTTTCCTCCTCATCCTGTGACATCCCTGGTAACACCCCCGGTAACACCCCCCTCAACCCTTCCAACCACGGCATGTCACCTGCTTCCTCCATCCCAACCCCTTTACCTTAAACCCCACAGGAGCGCAGGCAGCTGCAACAAATGCAGAAGGAAAGGCAGGCTAAGGGATCCTCGGCATCACATTCCCTGGCACAGCCCTCTGCTATCTTGCTGCTCCCCCTGCTTTGCTCTCCTTCCTGTCACTGGAGTCAGTGACAGAGGCTCCCTCTGCCCCTCACTGGCTGAGCCAGCCACGTGCTCCGACTCCACCAGGAAGCAATTCTTAGATGTGTGGACAACACTTCTGGAGCCGCTCCCCCGCTGCAGCCTCTGCTGCACAAGCGGCACCTTCAAATCAGTTCCTTTTGCTCCTGCAGACAGTGCTCCGCTCAGGCACAGCAGTGAAGCTGCCACAGTTCGGTTGCGTGCAAGGACAGCCTGTGGGATGCAAGAATAGCTCAGCCAGCTGAATGTGTGCGAGGGGTAAGTACTCCACTTACTACATGCAGGCATGCAAATCCTCCTTCCTTTCCACCACCAAACTCGAATAACCAGCAGACAGCCCCACCAAGCCAGCCACTGCAGGAGCCACAGGTCTCATGACAAAGGCCACATTTCTAGGATTCCTGCAGTCCCAGAATCCAGGCCAGAAATCTCATCTGTGCTAAAAATCTCCATGAAGCCTGATGCTTTGTTGTAACCTCCAGCATGCCTATAGCCCTCCTAACACCCAGGCACAATAGTGCTTCCGCTAGCATGGGGGCTCTGTGCCAGCATTCTGAGTTGGCATGGTTGAATCTGCATCCTTCTAAAATGCCAACCTCTCTCACACAGACAATAACAGCTGCTGGGACAGCCTTGGCGCCATAAACATCCGCCTGCCGCTAATTCATTGCTGCTGAGACCTGCTTGGCCGTTTCCAAGCACTCAGTTCAGCATGGCAAGATATAGCTACCTGTAACAAATATGCCAGGTTGCAAGCGTGCAAAGACATAAACTAACATTATGTCCACACTGCTGCACTTTTGTTTCCTTTGTGCAGGACTAGTGAGGTAAACACAGCTTGACAAATTGTGCTGGGCTATTTGGACTCAATTAAAAAAAGGTTGCAATAGTAAGCAGCAGCCAAAGATAAGTGCTCAGTATACCCTATACGACCCAGTGCTGAAAAGAAGCCAAGCAGAAGAGTAATTAGGACCCCTGTTCCCCGTTCCTCAGAGTGCCAGGGAACCAGAGTTGCTCGTCAAGGAACAAATTCTCTACCCCAAGCCTACAGGCACAATGCATGCTTCCATGCAAGCTAAGTTTGCCCTCAAAAAGATTTCCAGAATTTCTTTACAGATTCCATCTGATGGAGGCACTTACTCCATCTTGTACTACCCTCTCCCACTATGGAGCAACGAACCACTTTGTCGTAGCTCTAGCGGAATTAACTGTTATGTTCAAGCTGTGTTATATTCATTCCTGCTTGTGATCAAAACGTCACAGTGGCAGTCACTTCTGATCATGATCTGTACTGGGGTTAGTCAAATCAGACACAGTTTGGGGACATCAGCTGCTTCTCAAAAAACAAAGAACAATAACAAAAAAAACACAGCACTGGCTTCACTATGAACAGCTACTATCTTCCTGACCCCCAAAGCAGCTCATTTCTCTTTCTCTGTATACTGTCAGACTTGAGACCCTTTCTGCTAGGAGCTGCCTCCATCTAGCAGCTGCCCCTGCTCATCCTCACTTCAGTTTGTCTGTCCACCCCTGGCATAGACCACACAGTCTGAGGAAGACTGGCCTTTCTGAGCTTCCCCCCTCTGCTGCCACCACTTAAGTCTTACCAGGAACACTTATTTTACATGAGTCTTGTGGCACTGTTTGTAAAACACAGAGGAGAAGGTGTGTCACACAGGCAAACCTAATCTCAAATCCACCTCCTCACATTGTCCCTGAGGGGAGAGATTTTCTTCCTGCAGCAACAGCATTTAGATGACTCAAGTGGAGCTCTCAAAAAAAAGTGTCCCCATAGGATGAAGTGAGAACACCTAGCAGCTTCATGTGCTTTGCCCTGTACATGTACCAGGACAGAATCAAGCACCATCTCCCTTTAGCCACCTCTTTGAAAGTCCCATGGTGCACTGACCATCTACTGCACACCCTGACAACTTTGCATTCCCCTTCCCAAGACTCAATTCCAAAAGCTCAGCTCCTTTCACAGGGGACAGACAGAAGAAGGAAGCCAAAGAGAGAGAGCGCGCAGAGTGTTGTTTTCCGGTCCCCCCTCAGCAGAAAGCAGTTGTGGCTCAAGCCACACAGGGACACCTCATAAAAAAAAAAAGCCCACTGTGGTCTCGCACTGCATCTGTACTTCCCCTACACACAACCAGCCTCTACTGCCAACTTCCTTCCATTGGAGGGGAGCAGAAGAAAAGCTATAACAAAAAAATACATGCAGGAATATGAAGTCAACAAAGCAAGCAGATTAAAGAGTTAGGTTTGTTTCCACTCTTTCATACAATTCTGGAATTGTATGAATTCTGGAAAGTTCTCTCAGCCTGACCAGAAGTTATAAAGCTTTGAAGAGAGCAAAGTCCTACCTCACAGTTTGCTAGCTGATAGGGTCTGGAGAAAAAAAAAAAAAAAAAGAGGGAGAGGGGGAGGGGAGGACATTTAGGGCTTCAAGCTTTTCCACCTACTCTGGGCTTGCCTTTTTCCCAGTCTCTCTCTGTATTAGGAGAGGCAGATAACCCCAAAGCTATGCAAACATATTTTAAATGCTAAGAAGTTCTAGGGATTTGCTAGCACTTGCTTCTTCACTTTCTCAGGGCTTTCCCAGACAGGCAGAAACTTATGAATTAAACAAATTCCACGCACAAAGACTCCCAGATTCCTCCCTCTTCAGCACATCTGGAAAAAGGCTCCATAGGTATCGCACTCATCCATACGCACACAAAAGGCGGATTGTCCCGACTAAAACAAGGCAGCAGCCCCTCGCTCTCCCTCCCTCACTGCTAGAGCTCCAGAGAAATGTTTAGTTGACTCCATTTCACCGAGAGGGAAGAGAACTCACCAGATTCGCACGCGCGAAGCCCTCGCCGCTCAGCTGCACTCCGCAGAGGGGTGAGGGGTGGAAAAAAAAAAAAAAGGGGGGGGGGGGGGGGGGGGGGGGGGGAACGACCGTAAATCAGCGCTGAAGGCACCGAGCGACTTTGTACACGGCAGGCAACTATGCCGGCAGGAGAGGCAGCCTCCGCGCCCCGGTGGGAGTGTCAGGAAGTCAGCATCCCCCCTCCACACGCACCGCAAGCACATTCCGGGCTGGAAGGCAGGACTGCAGACAAAAGCCTTTTCTAAGCGAAGGGAAGAGACTCACCTTTGGGTACGCGGGCTGCGAGGGAGCCTCCAGGGGAAACGCCGTCCCTCGGCCAACAACTCAACCCGGCTGCAGGGCGTGCGGCTCCCAGAGGGCAGCCGCGGGGGTGGTCGCCCGGCTCCCGCTGCCCCCAGCCCAGCCCGCAGCCCTCGGCCCGGCTGCCAGAAGAAAAGAGGCTGGGGGAGCTGCTGAGCCCAAACACTTCCTACCAACTCGCAAAAAAGCCTCGCCCAGGCAAAGTTGTTTGACCATATAAGGAGAGAGGCTGTGCGAACAGCTGAGCTCACTCGCTAGGGAATGTGGCAATGAGGTAACGGGGCAGTGCGCGCACCGAAAGGGGAACGAAAGGGGCTTTGCGCAGGCAGCGGCAGGAGACCTGGCCTGGCATCTCCCGTACTCCGCTGCGTTTTACAGGGAGAGGGATTTATTTGTCTTCCTGACAGCAGTCGCAAAGGAGACATGTTCCTTCGGGATTTCCCACTCGTCCTACTCCTGCCGCACTACTGCGGCCTCTCAGTGCGGAGCTGTCCCCGACGCCTGTCCTGTCCTGTCCTGTCCTGTCCTGTCCCGTCCCGTCCCGTCCCGTCCCCCCGGGACACGCGCCTCGGCCCGGGCTCGCTTTCTTGGGCTCTCGCAAACCCGACGCTCCTCCCTCTTTCCCTACCTCCAGAGCTACCCACACCCCGTGACTTCACTTCCAGCCGCTGAGCTGGAGTTTAGGAGGAAGATTAGCAACCCTGGTGAGTCAGGGTCCCTGCTGGCTGCTCGCTTGCATGAACCAGCTGCAAGAGCATCTGACTCACGTTCCCTCGATTCGGCAGAAAGTAAAGCAAACCTCAGACAGCACAGCCCACAACCTCCCCAGCACAGAAAAAAAGTGACTTGTACTTCTCATACTGGCCATCGGGCAAAGGCTAAACTAATTTAATTCAAAGATTAGCCGCTTGAACTTCTTTGCTAGGTTGCCTTGTGCTACCCTTCGGTTTGATCTTCAGTGCTTACTGGGATCTGAGTCCTGCTCTAGAGCTCGGAGAGCTTTACCAGCAAAACAGAGCATGTAAAAAAAAGGAAATTTTCTCCATGATGTGCTGGGTGTTCTAATACTGTCACTTATCTAGTACAGACAATCCTTTTCCCTCTTGTTAGGGGAAAGATGTCAGTGCAAAACCAAAAAGATGCTGTTGTGGAATCACTCGCCAGCCTCTGGAATATCCCAGCACACCTCCCACACCAGCTTGTCTTCTCAGTACTCTAGCGCTGTTCCATGAGTTAATCTTTACTCTGAAGAAAACAAAGAATATCTCAGGTTGAGGTTTAAAGGAGCTTATATGAATAAATAACCCTCCTCCTTTCTCTCCCACTCCTTTCTGGTCAGATCTCCGTAAATTCAAATGCTTGCACATTTGATTTTCTCAGCAATGTGATATGTTCTTATTGCTGGCTGAATAGAAATATTTTTTATTCAGTGATATGGATATTTTTTTCTTAAAAACAAAGGAGCCATTTTAAGTAGGATCTGATTTGCTCTTCCCGTCTCTCAGATAGCTATAATGGAATGACTGTCAGATGAGCAAACTGTGGCGTGAATATTAACAGCAGAAACAGGCAATGAGGGCAAGGAGGATTGTGTGGGACAGACTTTTGAGTTAGCTTTGCTGCTGAAGCCAGCAAAAACTACACTCTGAATTCTTTCATTACCTCATGGTTCCCACAGGGACCTGCTCATGGAGGCAGATCAAGCAAAGTGGGACTAAGAGAAGGGAAAAGCACACTCTCTTAGACATTTGTGTTAACTTGTCATGTGAGCACTGATTCTCAAATGAGAATAAGCAAAAGATGTTAAATTTCATGCTTGCCAGATACCTAATTAAAAGTTTGTGCATTTGTCATCAGAAATTAATCTGAGCTACTTTCCCTATGTTAGTTCTCATTCCTCCAGAAATAAATTAAGAACCTCCCTTATGCTAATAATCTTCCTTCGTGCAACTCCTCCCTTGTTTGGAAGGGTGGACCCTTTTCTCTTCACTTTTCTCTTGCAATATATCATTCTATATCTGTGTATTGTTGCAGTGAAACTCTTATCTGAAGCAAAACATGAGTGCTGAGTAGGAGCTTAACTGTCTTGGTACAGGATGGATCAAGAGATATGCTCAGCTTCTTGTGCCAAAGGACATGTATTTGGTCATCATTTCTGGAATTAGCAGCAGTTTTCTGGATGAATCACTCTGGCCACCCCATGCTATGAACAGTATGATCTGATATTTTGGAGTGTATCGTGGTATCAATGCTATTCTGCTACATAGAGATAGGGTGGTATGACTACAAAACTTGCTACAAAGTAAATACTGGAAGGATTTAGAATATGCTGTTATAGCTGGATGCTTCTTTGAGATTGGTGGCAGGAAGCAAATTCAGTATCAGCTATCAAACAAAAGCTGACAAATTCAGAGAGTCATAGGAACCCACCTCAAAGAGAGATTTTTTTTTGTGTAAACAGATATAAAGAGTCTTAACATGGTATCTCACTCAGCTAAGACAATGAATAAATAATGACAAGTGCAATACAGAACTGATACAGCAAATATGTGTGCTACACTGAGATGAAGAATATGCTATCAGTGATTAGGTAGCCACAACATGAAAATAAAATAGATGTAAGAGTAGAAAACCTGAGTAATTGAAGGCCAAAGAAAGGATTCCAAGTATGCTAATAGAGAATTAAACTTTAAGGACGAAACGTCTTACCTAGATTTAGCAACTAAGTTTCAAGATGGTTCAGGTAGCTGCATGATGGGAATCTTTGTGCTAACAACAGGTTCAAGGTCAAAGCAAAGCAACATGGATGCTGGACAGGATGCTTTTGTTATGTTAATGATATAAAATGTCTGAAACTGTATAATTTTAATCTATATCAATGACTATAGCAATGCCAATTTGAAATCAGCTAACAATTAATAATTCTACTTAAATATTCTACTTATTATATATATATTTATATATATATATATATTTCCTATTCTTTTGTCCAGAAAAAGTCCTGTTCTCACATCTGTGTGGCTTCACTGATTATTTTTGTCATATATGTTCATTTTGTTCTAACTACATTTTATTGATTTATGCTAAGCTACTCCTAGGCTCATCCTGCGCTATTTTAGCCTATATAAATACTGTGTCTGGGCCTATTGAAAGTGAGGAATATATAACGGGTCTGTTCTGGTCCTCAGGCCAAGAGGCACAGGCAAGTTCAGGGCCTGCAGCACTATCTGCAATAGATTATCTGTATTTATGCTAGTAGTGGATGTAAGAGCTCTCTTAGGGTCTTCTTTGCATTCCAACTGCACAGGCTTCACCTAGTATTTGTAACTTACTCTTTCAAGCATGTTGTATGACTATGCTTCACATGAAAAGCTACATCTGACAGAAGAAGACATCTGTCATCACTGCTGTTCCCACTCTGTACTGTTGTCAGGAGGCCATAACATCCAAGGTCTCCTGCAGTGCCATCTTCACCCTTCAGAATGACAAACAGCTATTGTATAGATATCTTCATGCTATAAAAACAGTCTGATCGATGTGCAGAAAGGGAGGAGGTACTTGCCAAATCTCACTTAAAGGAGGTTTCAGGGTGGAATGATTCAGTTCCATGGTGGGAAGCATGCTGGATGCCGAAGAGTGAAATACAGACTCCCACGCTGGAGATCAGGGAGTCTTTCTGAGCCTAATCATGCTTGTGCATCTGTGAAAATGGCATGCAGCTGAAAATGCTGTTTGCAAAGATTATGAATCTGGAGAGGTCTCTGAACCGCAGACTGCATTCATGGTCTCACTTCTCTCCCATTGGCTCCTGTCCCCAAAGACATGCTGCCTCTGTCTCTGTCTCAGCAGAGTGGTAGGTCTGTGTCTGCATTTCCATGGCTCCTGGGATGTGCTCACTGGAGAGCTTCATCTCTGTCACAGTGCTTTCTCTTCTGCTCATTGCTACAGGGCTCTGGTCCCAAGAGACTAGGAAAGCAAGAAGGCTGTCCCCAGTGGTTATCTCTTTCTGCCAGCTGGAGTACGAGCTCTTCAGTGACTCAATAAAACTGAGAATGGTCAGCCAAGGACCAGAGAAGGCGGTGGAATGCAGCTGAATTAGGGCAAGCCTATATGTGTGGCTGGGAATGGATGCCTGTCAGAGGTTATTCTACTTGGGAAGCACTGATGCACTTGTCATTTTCACAGCCTTATGCCCCACGCCTTGCCACCAGCAAGACAAACTGTGACATGTTTAGTTGTTGCGCACCAATATAGTCTGCCAGAGATGTCTGTCAAAGAAACAGAGCTGGCAGGCTGCCAGTTGAAGAGCCTACTCTTCCTGGATATGGTACAAGACTTTTTCTATCTCTGAGTGCCATGGTTTTATGGCAGAAGTTTCCTGTCTAGGTGTAGTGCCCTAGAAAGAGCACAAACATGCCATGTGCCTTCCTTCAAACAAGTGTAATCTAAGAGATGTACTTGCCAGTTGTGAGTGCACACCTTCTTGCATGCTAGGGGATTTTGTATGCGTGTGTGAGAGGAGGCCGTCCTTGGAAAAGGTCTCTTCTCCTAGATCCGGTTGGTGACATGGCAAAAAAAGTCTCTCAACTCCCCTAGATCTCATACTGAGCTTCCTCCTCCTCCCTGGTCATACAACAGGAGAAGTTCTGTGTTGGCTTCTCAGAGAAGTATGTGGTACAACTCAGTATTGCAGGGACAGCCAAAAAGGGCAGTCTCAGCAATGTTAACTTGGGATAGTATCTTGGTCTCTCCAGTCCCCATGTGGCCCCTTTCTACCCCAGTGTCATTATTTTGTTGCTGTAAAAGAAGACAAACAGTAAAATAAAGAAAGGTGACTTTTTCAGACTGCTTGCCTTCTCTTTTTGTAGCATGCTAACAGAAATGTGCAATACATGTGCCAGGACATGGCATGAAAGCATACTGAACTTGTAAGAACATTGGAGTACATAAGGATTGTTCTGGTCCGGAAGAATGACACTTGGTGTAGTCCACACCTATATTATATGAATTGAGTGAATTACCCTCTCTTTTGAACCTTGTAGTTGGTCTAGTTCATACTAAAATCCTGACATAAATGAAAATGTACACAGTGTAGATGATGAAGGCCTCAGAGAAACAAACAAGAAACAAAACAAATAGACAGTATGGTCTAATAGTCTGCTTGCAGAAAAGATTAAGACAGGCACTATCAAAAAACTCTACAATAAAACACAGACTGAGTACAACTTCAAGTGGGGCAGCCACTCATGGTCTTGCATTGAAAAGCAGGAACTATGGAACTAGGCTAGGAACTATGATGTTGCTAGACTTGGTAGAGGTGGCTACTGGTATGTTTATACATTAGTTTACTGCAAATATGAGTAAGAGGATGATTACAGACCAGACAGAAACTTTGGACTGCTTCCTGGGCCTGGGGGTGTAATTATTAGGGCCTTGCAGAGAAGGCATTGTCCTTTCAGTACAAGCTACAGGTTTGTGAAAAGTGATAATGTGTGGGTAAGAGCTGTCCTTCAAGCTATTATGATTTTCAGTAGGCTGAAAACAAAGTGTGAAGGTCTTAGTGAATTTGTGTGCAAAGTTCATTTTAGAAAACTAAAAAAAATACTGTATCAAAGACACTGGCTGAGGAGAATGCAATAGTAATAGTTACAGACCACCAATTCTCAGTACTTGGTAGTTGATCAATGTAATATTGAGAGATCAATTGTCAGAGCTGCTCTTTAAAATTCATGAGAGGCCCTCAAAAAGTCATTCATCTCATAGTACAAAATTATTTGTAGTATGAAAAATAACTTGTATTTGTCATACTACGAAATGACAGCCCGTTTGGTTCTCCAAAGTTGTGCTGTTGAGAAGGGATTGAACATGAACCATCACTGTCTATCACCACTATCGGTGGTAGATGGCCTGGACAAGCAGTCAAGGCATAGCATTAAACAACTCAGGTACTGATGTGCATTTCTAGAGAGGCACTTCCTTCAACAAGGATATTCTCCAGTTGTGTTGATGAAGGACAATAGGATGACTATGTTTCCTAGGTACTTTGTAAACCTCCTTGCCCTTTGCTTTCATGGCATGAATCAAGATATTTGGAGTTTTACCCTTATCCAAAACACTTCAGTTACTAGGTAAGCAGCTTTAGGTATACATTTGGCTGGCTGAAATCTACATGGAGATCATGTGCTGTCAGAATTTTATGGAAATGTACTTCCTCCCTGAGATTCCTGAGTCCCAAGTGATGCCTGCAATAGTCCTGGCTGAAAGTTGGTAAGAGCAGGCAGTGCAGAATACTTGTATAACTGAGTCAGCGGTATCTCATCAGGGTGCTAATGAAAACAGGGTAGGCCACGTTATGAGGGAAGCTCTATCAAACCATTTTCTGCAGAGTAAATAGATGTTTCAGGAGGGAGTATTAGACTTCCTGCTGCCAAAAGAAATAAATGGGGTATTTATAAAGCTATTTCTCTAGATCAGTGTTGCTTTTCCTGGGCAATCCACCTACAGCTTTCTTCCCAATACCTTCACACCTGGTGTTCCAGCTCATAAAAAGAATTGCTGGGGCCAACCAGCAATTATCACTTTGATTCTTGCTCATATAGCATTTATGGCTCTGGTCTCTAAAACAGTGTGTCCCAAACTTGCCCATCAAGCCTCTCTCTTAAGAATATAAATCAAAAATGAGATTTGACAGAAAAGAAAGTATAAACTTATATTAAAAAGAGGCTTTTAAAGCAAAACAATAAAGATGGAGTTTGGATTTGTGCAAGGGTGTGGTAAATTTAAAACAGTGCAAGAGTCATATATGATATCCACACAATATATAGGTAGACATAGGATGATAACAGCCTTCTCAGATGGAACACCCTAAAAGCAAAGAAGGCTTCTTGATCAGCTCCAATTGTCTACTTGCTTGGGAAGCTGAATGCACTGCATTTCTCCAGTGCAGTAACTTGTAAGAAATAAGTGGTAATAAAAGAAATTTCTTGTAAGAAATTTCATGTACGAAATTCTTGTAAGAAATTTCTTGTAAGAAATACAGTAACTTGTAAGAAATAAGTGATAATAAAAGGTACAATCACAGAATCACAGAGTGGTTGAAGGTGGACCTCTAGAGATCATTTGGTACAACCCCGCCCCACCCAAGCAGGAACACCTAGAGCACTGGGCACATGGTCACATCCAGACGGGATTTGAAGATCTCCAGAGAAGGAGATCCCACAGCCTCTTTGGGCAGCCTGTTCCTGTGCTCTGTCACCCTCACAGAAAAGAAGTTCTTCCTCACATGGAGATGGAACTTCCTGTGTTTCAATTTGTACTCATTACCCCTTGTCCTGTCACTGGCCACCACTGAGAAGAGTTTGGCCCCATCCTCCTTCCATTCTCCCCTCAGATACCTATTGATAAGATCCCTTCTCAATCTCCTCCAGGCTAAACAGCCCCAGCTCCCTTAGTCTTTCCCCCTATGATAGATGCTCCAGTCCCTTAATCATCTTTGTTGTTCTACACTGGGCCCTCTCTAGAACCTCCACGTCCCTCTTCTACTGAGGAGCCCAGAACTGCACCCAGTATTCCAGGTGCGGCCCCACCAGAGCTGAGGAGAGGGGCAGGATCCTGTCCACCTGCTGGCAACACTCTTCCTGATACAGGTTGGGACCCCACCGGCCTTTTCGGCCATGAGAGCACACTGCTGCCTCGTGGGAAACTCGTTATCAACCAGGACTCCCAAACCCCTCTACACAGAGCTGCTTTCCAGCAGGTCAATCCCTCATCTGTACTGATGCCTGGCTTTATTCTTGCCCAGGTGCAAGCCCCAGCACTTTTCCTTGTTGAACCTCAGGAGGTTCCTCTTTGCCCAACTCTTCAACCTGTCAGGTTCCTCTGAATGTCAGCACAGCCCTCGGGAGGTTTGGCCTCTCCATGCAGTTTGGTATCGTCTGCAAACTTGCTGAGGGTGCGCTCTGTCTCCTCATCCAAGTAATTGATGAACAAGTTTAGGAGCACTGGACCTAGTATTGATCCTTGGGGCACTCCACTGGCCACAGGCCTCGAGCTAGACTCGGCCCCATTTATCACCACCTTCTGAGCACTGCCATCCAGCAGTCCTTAATCCCCCTCACTGTCCACACATCTAACCCATCTAACTCCTGGAGCTTTCCTATGAGGATGTTATTGTAGATTGTGTCGAAAGCCTTACTGAAGTCAAGGTAGAAAACATCCACAACTCTCCTGTCGTCCATCCATCCAGTCATCCCATTGTAGAAGGTGTCAGGTTTGTCAAATATGGCTTCCCTTTGGTGAATCCATGCTGACTACTCTTGATCACCTTCTTTTCCTTGTGCCAAGAGATAGTCTCTAGGATGAGCTGCTCCATCACCTTTCCAGGGACAGAGGTGAGGCTGACTGGTCTATAGTTTCCCGGCTCCCCCCTCTTGGCCTTTTTAAAGACAGGAGTGACGCTTCCAGTCCTCTGGCACCTCCCCTGCTCTCCATGACCTCTTGAAGATGATGGAGAGCGGCTGAGCAATAATCCCTGCCAGTTTCCTCAGCACTCCTGGGTGCATCCCATCTGGGCCTATAGATTTGGGTCTATAGCCAGTTTGCCTAAATAATCCCTAACCCAATCCTCCTTGACCAGCAGAATAACAACAAAGATAAAAAAAAAAAGATAAAAATAACAAACAAGAACAGTTTCTTTGATCAGACTTCATTTTAGACTTTTGGGTATTTTCATAAATTTTATTTAAATTTGTGTAACTCCAAAACCATATTGCAAAAAAAAAATCTGAAAGCTTCCAACCCCCATCCTCTGTATATCGGAGAGAGTGAGAAGATGACAACTGATATTTTGTAAGGCTAAAAATATTGTGCCTTTTACATAACACTGAGAATTTAAAAAGCACATTTGCTGCTTCAAAACTATTTTTAAAAATGCAGTTTGAGCAACACTACTAGTACAGATTCAACTGACATTTAGAAGTAGCTGCTGTTTCACTGTTTGGGAACTAGATATTCAGTAGGGAATAAAACAAGTATAATAAAAAGCCAAATAGGACTCAGAGCCTACCAAAAATATTGGCATACAACTCATGTTTTTCTCTTCTTTGGTGTCTTCCTAGTACATGTCACTTCCCCCTTTTGACTCTCCAAACCAAATCCTCAGACCTCTCTACTACATGCCTAATGGTGAGGAACCTGTGGATTCTCATTTTTGCTACCAGAGATTCATGAAATTTCCTCTCTTTTATGTTCACAGACTTCCCTGTCCTTTTTTTTTTTTTTTCTCATTTCCTGGTCTCTGTGGAATCCTTCCCAGCAAGATAGGGATGGGAAAGAGTCCTTTATCTTTGAGCTTACTCATCTCCCCATTGAATACACCCTTACAGGGCTCCAGGCCATGTCAGGACAAACCAGAATTTCACAGCAGCATGACTGTGTGTATCTCCAATTTCATTTCCATGTGAGTAGGCACATAGCTGATTTTGAGACAAGGTATGTACATACAAGGATGTAGAATAGATTTATGAAAAAAAAAGTCACTAGAATGATGTTGTTGAGTGGGTGAAGTCTAAAATGATGCAAATGATGCAGGATCAACTAATTCGTTCTGTGATACTGAGTTGTAGTTGCACAAGCCAATAGTTCTTCCTGCCCCAGTAAAAGGCAATATATGTTCACACGCAGTAGGTCAGCGTGTTACACACACATCACTGAAATGCTAACTGAACAAACTGCATCACCAGAGTTCCAGATGGTAAACTCCTTTTGTGAATCTTCTGTGGAGTCTAGAAATGGGAACTCTATGAAGGATGAAATCTTATGTAATATGCATATAAAAAAACTAGCAATTTTCCCTGTCCCTACATAAAAAACAGACACAGATAAAAATGGTATAGTAATACATTTATTAAAAAGTTTTAACAAAACAGTGTTATTCTAGAAAGCCTAGAAATTTTGTAGAAAAGCTAACTGAAGGTAAATGTCAAGGTAAGGCGAGAAAATTAACACTACGTATGTGAAGCTGAGAAGCTATTAGTGGTGAACACTGAATATTTATTATTTATATAGGTGTGTACCAACATGCCAAATCTATGTTTTTCAAAGAAAGATAGCTGTGCTTTCTGGGAGCACCACTAAGTTAGCAAGATCCCACAGCCAGGATCTGGTAGTAGAATAGGTGTGGGAGGGCTGTTGATATATTACAGCTAGTCCACAAATTGCCTCCTCTATATGTATTGTGATGCCATTATCTTTCCTCTGTAGTAACTTCTAAAACATTATAAACAAATATCTTTGTTTAAAAATAACAATGTTTTGAAATAGGTGTGATTTTAAGGTATCTGACTAACATTGAAGCATTTCCTACCTCTGAGTAATCTAGTCTTTAATTTGGAACATTCTAGCAGTACATAGTTGTCTATACATAATTCCAAGATATCCAAAGGGTGTGTGTCTACTTTGAGAATTCTTCATGCAGAGGAAGAGGAAAAATAATCTTTTGGTGACCACTATTAGCTCTCTTCAGTCATATGGGAGAAAATACAAGTCAGTGCCATGAGCATTTTCTAACACTCTTACTGAGAGGGCAGATTGACTAGTTCTGCCTCAGCATTGCACTAACGCACTCTCAGACAGTTTTTTTTTTCTAATGAACTCTGGTTGTAGGCAGAACACGATCACATCTGCTTAGATGCAAGTGTAGGTAAGCATGAGCTCACTCCTACTCTCAGTGTGTAATACAAACATATGTTATGTCTGTATCTCCATCTCTTCTAATCTTCAGCTGAATCCAACCTTCCACTTATGTCAGATATGTTGTACCATTTTCAGGAGCTGAACTACAGTGACGATGCCTTTTTATTAGCATTTCAATCTCATAAAACCCCTTTCTGTTTGTCTTTTGTATCAAAGGAATTCTGAACAAGAAAAAAAATGGTATGGGTCATTTTGCTACCTCATTTCCTCTTCAGGCCACGTGAAAATCCGATCAGTAGCTAATACAGCTTGACGCAGACTTAACTCTTGTGGCAGCTACTCCATTACTCCTATGAAGCAATTGCAGGGAGCTCTGCCACAATCAGCATTTACTGGGGAATCTATACTGCCAGTGGCAGAAGGCCAGCAGAGAAGCATATTGAAGCAACAGTCCCTGGAGGGTGATTCCTGCCTCTATAGACCTGATATAGATCAGTGGTATAGAGTGGTTTTTGCAAATGTCCTCTATGCATGAAGCTAGCAGGCCTCTGTATATTTTCCATAGCTGAAGATACATCTTCTCAGAAACATGACCAAAGGTTCTCTGTATCTTTCTTTGATAGTAGCCACTTAGGCCACAAAGGTTTTAATAAGGATTTTAGAAAAGATCCTTCCAGAGAAGGAAAAGAAAGCAAACAATCGTGTTTCATAGCCTTTTCATAGTTCATGTATAGACATGGTTGCCAGTTAGTCCTTTGGTGTTGGGGAATGGGAGCTAATATTAAGATGAATAATAGAAGAATAGACATTTTTGACTGGTAATTTTTAGCTAAAAGTGGAACATCTGGTGGCAAGATTTGCTTGTCTTTTTTTTCTTTTTAAGTGGTTTGACGGGCAACTAATGAAAAATGTAAGGTTATGTGTCACTTATTGAGATATAATCTCTGTTCCTAATAATTCACTGATTAAATGAATAAAGTTACTAAGCAGGTAGTGCTTAGTGCAGGTGAAAATGATTTTGTGTTTTAGAAGTACTGTTTCTTATGGAGAAGTTGTTCCAGTGTTTACAAGTTTTTTATCTTATTATTATTTTATCTTTTATTTTATAATACATCTGCAGAAATAGATTTAGTAGAGTCGAATCTATTTTAGTAGAATCTGTGATTCTAGAAAAGCTAAAAGATGCTCAACAGGCATCTCTTAAAAAGCAAACAAACAAATAGTTACCAATTTATAGCATAAACCTGTGTTAAGGGTTATGTTGGAAACATCTCTGTGGATTTAGAACAAACTGATATAGGTATAGGATAAAACTGATAAAGAATATTTTTTGTTGAAACTGCTTTGCTGCTGGTTATCGCTGACCCTTCCTGGGCATGAAGTGACTATTTTTCTTATTGCTGGAAGTACGTTTTCCTCTCCACCATCCCTGCTCCGACCTAGGATCACAACTCTGCATGTGAGTTAGGTGAGGACTGGACAGGACAATTCTTCTCAGTTCCCTACTCCACAACTCACTGCACCACTCAACCTGAAGCCATGCAGTACTTACGGAGGAGCACATGCTTATCTAGGTTACTATGACATTTCAATCAATGTGTCTGTGGCATTCATGGCTTAAGGTGCAGGAAGGTGGAGGAGAAAAGGGTCAAAGGAATTTTAAGTCACCCTGCCATCAGCTGAATTCTTGACTTTGTTGGGATATGTTAGAGCAGACCCAAGATCTGCTCTACAAACAAGAATTTGTTAAGGGTAGCCATGTAAAGATTTATGATAGCTAGAGCACAGATATGTCCTTCTCTCCTGGCCAGTATGCCTCTCCGAACAGGGTCTGCGGAGGGGAAACTATACAGCTGAATGATAACAGGAGCATATAACTCTCCTCATCACTCAAATCATGTAGGATGTTGCAAGTCACTGTTTCTGTTTGTCCTTCTTTCTCAGATACCTATCTCTAAAAAGAATTGATCTTTATCTCCTCTCTCTACATATTTCAGAATCCCTGTCTCCTAATCCTGGGTGAAAACTTACCTTTACAAACATCTTTTAGATCAGCATTTAAATCTGCAGTGTACCACATATATTGTGTACACGCTTTCCTACTTCAAAGTATAGCCTTAAGAAAGTACTTGCAATGCTTATGGAAAATATTTAGAGCAGCAAAATTTATTTTATATATATATATATACACACACACACCTATGTATACATATATATAAAAGAACATCAAAATAATTTATTTGTTATTATTCACTTCCTGTGCCTGTGGCAGGAATAATGCTGCTCAGGAAAAGTAAGGACAGACACCGAGGAGGGACAGCTAGCTTTAGGTCATATTCTAGTCCTTTGTTCAAAGATCCAGTTCTGTTATCCTCTTTGTATAGGATAATACTCAGCAAAACAAATTGCCTTGTGTGGGGAGCATGCCACTGAAGCATACTAACAGACGTGTGCGAAATTGCATAAAATTTCATCTTGCTACATTTGAGAGCACAACCAGAATCCTGCTGGGGACCATTTTGAGATGATCTTCATTTGACTCACCACTCAGACCATCAAAAATGTCTCATACACAGTATATGACTGTTGCTAGTTGTACTCTTACAGTGGTATATGTTAAAAGTCAACATTTAAGAACAGTTAACACTCATATCTGCTACCTGAGATGCTGCTGTATTTCTTCAGAATGTAAAATAATGACTATTGTTATGATACTGTATGTAAATATTGTATTTTAACTGATTTCATGAAGTAAAAGTTAGATGTTAGTAGATAAAAGTAGAAACTGTACAGTAGGTTTGTACCAACAAACCTACTCTATGGCAGAATATACGGCTGTATCAGAAATAGTGATCATCTATGTAATCTTATGAACTTCTAATGAAATGAAAATTATTTTTACAGTGTAGGTTTCTATGCATAAGGTTCATAATGAACATATGTACTAATAACCAAAAGACAGTTGCAAATCTATCCTTTGAGTGAACTGCTGATGTTAAAAAATGGTAGACAAAGTGAGGCTTTAGATAGATATCAAGACAATGTACAAGATTCTTCCAGCAACTGGGTGATATTGATCCCAAATTAAAAAAAAAAAAAAAAAAGAGGATTTGTGGCATCAAACCTTCTGTGGATGTGAAACATCCATAAGGTGGGGTAATAGTTCTGTGGGGTGAACAAACACATACTTGACTCTAATTTCCATGAGAACGAGGGACAATTCACCCCCTTGTGGTGCAGAACTCCTCCTTTCCAGCTATCTCTCAGCTATGCATGCCTGAAACTTACCTTGTGGCAGCAAAAGCGTTTGACAGTTCCTTGTGTAAACTACTATATCACTGAAGAAGCAAAAGGCAAATCCATCAAGAAATGGAAAGCAGCTTTTCTGGCAGGCCAAGTTCTAGGATTGTCTGACTGTGGAATGACCCTGAGGGAGAAGTCACAGTCAACTAATGTAGGTGATGTAGCCTAATGAAGAAAATCCAAATGTGCCATTGCTAAGACCTAGAGCTTCAGACAAAATGATAGACAAGCCAAAGGGAATACATAGACTAGCACAGGGAATAAAATCAGGACAGTCAAAGCAATGTATCTGTCCATATTTTAAATTTTCACTGAAAAGGGAATCAGAGGAACCTGATACCATTCAGGGTAAAGGAAGGAGGCTCATAGAATTAAGCTTTGTGGTGGTGGTAAAATGAGAACAAATTCTCTCTGAACAGAGGAAAGAACTCAAAAGAGAAAAAAAAAAATACCCACACCTCTTTCAATAACATATCTTTTCAGCCTAGGATAAGATACAAATGCTGTTTGGTGGCACTTGCAGGGAAGCTCCCAAGGACAGCTGTTCCGATCAATCCATCTGAATGACTGCAAAGTAGAGGACAACTGTTGCCTGGGCAGCCACTAACTTACAAAATATTTTCCTCAGCCAGGCCCTATCCCTTATTATATCCCTTTGCCTGTATTACCTCGTTCTCTTCTCTTCTTCCCTTGCATTTAAAGTTAGAAGTTACTAGAAGTTACTAATGATTTTCCTCCAGATCTATGTTCTCCCAGCCAGATTAAAAAACTAGGTTCCAGGAATGGAACCAGGCATCTGGAGAAAAATTATCTTTAGTGAGTGATCAAAAAGACTGGATGAAAACTGATAGGTTTGGAAATATGTGGGGAAGGAGGGCAGGGAGAGAAACAGAGATACAATGTGCTGTATCCAGTGATTAAGTATTATAGTGCTAGAGCATACTTTCCTTGACCTCACTGCCCCAGAGAAGAGGAAACTGCAATTTCTTACGCTTCAGAAGTAACACATGTACAAGACCTTGTAAGTCTCTACTACAAGAAAGAAGAGAAAAAGGGGGAAAAGATTCAATGGCCACTTATATTCAGACACCGCTACCTTTTTGTCTACACATGCTCTCCATACATAACTTTTATTCTGAAAATGGACTTTGTGTGAGTAGACTTCCTGCCTCTCACTATTACCTCAGAGGCTTCAAGCAAGATGCGTTCCTGTCTATGGAAAGCTTATTTTTCCCCTTCTTCTCTCTTTTTTTTCTTTCTCCTTGCATAGGGTCAATGCAATTTATGAGAATGTCTTTTTCATTTCCATTATTGCTGATAATCAGGGCTTTGGGGATGTCTTGAGTGAATTCTAAGTTATGTGGACAAAACCTGATCTTCCCAGGCCAAAGCATGTGGTTGGGATCAACCACAAAATCTGACTTGTTGTTAGGAGAGGCTGATGGAAGGAAGATGATAAGATCTGTGAGGCTTTTGTGGTGATGGAAGCTCAAAGGGTCTGGGAGAAACAAGGAGAATTTGAGAAAGTGAAGATGGAAGGAGGAAACTGGGAAGAGTCAGTGGTGTTGAAGAAACAGCAGGAGGACACTGCTTGCTGCTGCTGCTGCCATGAGCTGAGAAAGAATCTGGCTTGTAAAGGGACAGGCTAACAGCATGTTCGCAATTAGGAGACATCCCTCTCCACCTCCCACCTTCATGTGAGCAAGGAGGACAAGGGAAAGGTCTGCACGGTCTTCCACAAGACTGGACTTGCTCCTTTTTACTGTTACGCATGGCAATGCCATGGGGCTGATGCTGCAAGTCTGCACCCAGGGTTTCCCAGGGCACCCAGTTCCGCCGGGGCTCTGGAAGAGGCGCATGAGGCAGTGGATCCTCGGAGCCGCCTGTCCCCAGACGAGCCGCGGCTGCCTGCGCCTCGGCGGCCCCGGGGCTGGAATCCTGCGAGGAGGATGCACCGACCTCGCCAGGAGCGAGTGTCTTTGAGCGAAGCAGGCCCATCCCAAGGGATGCGGCTGCCGCTGCTGCCGCTGGCCACTAGAGGGGATCTTCTATTAATTGAATCCACTTAGCAAGTGTAGTTACCGAGAAGCCCTCGCAAATCGCCGCCCTCCGCCCGCCCGTCCTGCTGCCTCCATCTCGAGCATCGCTGCGCCCCTCGCTGCTTCTTCTTCTTCTTCCGGGGACGCCTCCCCCCCGCCTCCCCGCCTGCCCGGCCCTCCCTTCCCGCCGCCCCTGTCGCCCCCATCCCCACCTGCCCGGGCCTCCCGCGCCGCCCCGGCCAGTGCAGCATCGCCGCGGCTACCTGCGCCGGGGACGGCTCCGCCGGGAC
>VWPW01005292.1:390769-575426 GCA_013389825.1 Crypturellus undulatus | reverse complement strand
GCCCGGCCCGCGGGGCCCCCTCGCGCCGGCGTCTCCGCGGCGCGGGCTCCTACCTGACCATGACCCCGCACCGGTCCCGCCTGGGCCGCCCCGGCGTCTCCCGCTGAAGGCATCCGCTCCGTGCCGACCTGCCGCGCTGTCTTCCTCCTCCTCCTCCTCGCTGCTGAGGCCGTCGCCTCTCCCCGGAGACCTGCTGGAGTGATGGGCTGCATCGGATCCCGGACTGTGGGTAAGGCGTTGGCGGGGGCGGCGGGAGAGGATGCTCGGCAGCCGCAGCAGCCGCCGACTGATCGCGCCGCGGCCCCCGCCGCCGGGTCGCCCCGCGTAACCCCCTGCTCGCTGCCGAGGGCCCCTCCAGCGCCATTAGCTGCGCGGCGGCTCCCCGCCTCCCCCGGCGCGGGCGCCCCGCGAGTCACGGGCACGGGCGAGTCGCTGTCCGCTGGCCTAGGAGCTCGCACACGGGACGGGGCAGTGCGCAGGGCTCCGGGGCATGCCCGGCTGGGGGCGGCGACATGTCCCCGCGTCGCCCGTGGCGGGAGCTTGGGGAGCATATGGGTCAGAGCGGTGCCGCCGGGAAGGGGGTGTGAGGTGCGGCATGTGCCTCCCCAGGCAGGATCATCTGCCTTTTTTGCTCGGGAGCAGGCTTATTGTTATCCGAGTGTACCCATAACGTTGCATGATGCAGATGCCTTCTCTATTCCTTCTTCCCTCTGCCCAGACTTCACTGGAGAAGAGCAAATAAAATGAAATCCTTCCCCCCTCACAGAGTCACAATCTTTTTTTTTTTTTTCCTAAGCTACATATATTTTCAGCCTTTAGCCTGTATAACGTAACTTTCCCCTCCCACACACCCACAGATACTAAAAGATCCCTTATTTATCGAGCAGAGGTCTCTACAGGGAAAACCAGCATCCTGTGGCACACTTACTTTCCCACAAGAGACTTTCCTTCTGTGTATATCATGTACAGACATGAGTTAAACAGGCATGTGACATTCAAGACACCAAAACAGCCCCTGAGAGAAAAGCACAGCTCATTTCATAGAACACCTCCCTTTTTTACATGCCCTTCCATGAAGCGCACAGGCCCTGTGTCATCTGTGAGGAAATGAAACCTCTGAAGGCAAGGGGAAATTGAACCATCTATTCAGACTAACTCTGAGGGACCACGTTAAAGCCTGATGCTGTGATACTTCTCCTTGCTTAAATTGGAAAGCTCTTTGCTAATGGTGAGCACTTCCAGGAACCCCGTTCCCCTGTAGCAGCAAACTTGAAACAAGAGTCTTCAGTTTCTACCTTGAGATTTAATTTCCACATCTAGCCAATGTCTCATGGCCGAAGTTTCCTCTATCTTCTGTAAAGGCCACATGGCTCAGCTAACTGCATTATATTCCTTAAGATTCTTCATACTTACCCGGAGAGTCCTAATCTGTGTGCCTGTAGCATGTCAGAATATTTATTGCCTCCCTCCCCCTGCTGCCTTTCCCAAATCCTCCACACATACATGCATGCCATGTTGGACCAACTGCCAAGGACATGATTATCCTGTTAGCTAGTGAATAATCAATATTGCATTGATATGTGGTATTGAGTTCAACATTATTAATGAATGTTGAACTAGTAGCATTAATTTCTAATCCCGCTCCTCACAGCAATATTAAAAAAGAGCAAACACATCTAGAAACTCGTGCTCTCTGCAATGTAGAATGACACACAGCTTTCATATTTAACCATCCAGATATTTGTTCCTGTATATGTCAGCCTTTTTATGATCTGTGACCTGAAATGTGAGTTGCCAAAACGTCTGTGCAGCTGAGCTGTTGAAAGTATCATGTGCATATATAAATAAATAAATACTGTGTAACTATGTGTGTGCACATAGCAATATTAAAAAAAGTATCTATGTATCTGTGCATTAAAATGATGATGGGAAAGTGATAATGGAACATTTACCTTCTATGTACAAATTATACTCCTCAAATATGGTCTTAGGGTTATAGATACTGGACTTGTCTTACTATATCTACTTTCTGCAAGGTATGCTCATTTTAGATTATGAGAGCACAGTGGACATAAGGCACCTATTTATACAGTTACCTGATGAATTTTCCTTGAGCTTATGTTATGGAGATCTGCATTAAAGGTTTTGTAAGACAATGATTCTAATCTTTATGTCAGCCAGATCTGAATGTAGAAAAGGTGCTTGATGCCTGCCCTGTGTGAGACCTGTACGGTTTTGCTTCAGTAGGGGCTTCATGTACTTAGAGTCCTGGAGAAGAGACTGATGTCTGATTTTTTCTTGGACTCCTTCACATAAGTAGGTTTGTTCAGAACAGTTCTTGTTGGATGGCATAGAATATGTGCCCCAGTGTCCTGGGAGTTATTGTGAAGATTCTTTAGGAAAAAGGGTCCAAAGTGCTTTTAAGTGTAAGGACTGACCTCTAGGATGTGGTTGGAAACTAACCGCCAAACATGACCTAGAACTGTGTGTTCTTTCTGTATGGTATATCTCATTAGATTTTTGCAGAATTAGTCTAGTTTATGGGCTCTGCACCACCTTCCCAAGATGGAACAGTTCTTAGAGATAAAAGGATGGTACATTTCTGTTGGTTTTACCTCTGAAGTTGTATGTAGCAGATTTTGGGTTCTTTAACTTGAACCCAGAATTTGGGTTCTTTAACTTGAAGAAATTAGTACTAGAAAGCTCTTAATCAGTCAGATTTAGTTTATTCACCACACAAGATCCAATGCAGGATTGTGCCCTGAGCTTGCTGCAGGGCTTTTTCCATTCCAGTTTTAAGCAAACCACATGATTTATCCATCTCCTGCAGGGACATTTTGCTATGATCTAGCTAGATGTCAGAGCTCGCACATGTTTGGTGCTAAGAATCTTTATATTCTATTTCCTAAATATCACTTTTCTAGTATTCCCTCCCTGGGAAAACATGATTGAGGGTCATAACAGAGTAGCTTCACTCCATATTCGTAAAATCAAAATGGAGTCACGTAATATCTTTCTATCTGGGAAAGGACACCAGAAATCACACAGGCAATGATCAGGTTTGGATTTCCTAGGGTATGAGAAAAGATGAAAAGTGATCTTAAAAGGCTAAGATGATACCTGGTCTCATTCTCTGCACATGCACTGTAGCACACCTCAGTGTGCTTTTTGTTACATAGCAAAATAGCAGCTATGCATCTGACCAGGGACTTCACAAGCATCACAACTGGCTTCTGTCAAGTCAGTTGCTAATAACTTCCCTGTAGTATTTTCTGGAAAGCTGTGTGATGAATGTCATATCATCTGGGGCTTAATTTCAATGATTGTAGAGGAGGCTTTGAGTGAGTTTGGTGGACAGAACAGTTTATAAAATACACATGGGATCTTAGCAGATATTTGAGCGCCGTGTGCAGTGATCAGCATGATTATTGTCAGTAAAATTTTAAGATACTTCAAACCTGCCTGTATGTCTGTTTGTGTTGTAGTTCCGGTCTGAATGTGTTGCAATTGTAACTTTGACTACAGTTTAGATGTGTACTAATATGGGTTGTTCTGACTAGTGTGGCAAGATTTCTCTAATTCCTTGAATGGATTTAAATGAATCGAAAACTCAAGCTTATTGTGCTCATGTGTGTTCTCAATTTTTCCAGTGGTGACTCTGATTTCTCTGATGTCTTTTCACAGAAGCCTGTAGCAAATGTGTTTTGTGAAGTGACATCATATGGTTGCAAAATACTCTCATAAATTACAACCAGATAGTCTTTGGTGGTTGGGGTGAAGAGAACCTAGAAATGTTAATATTGCATGTAAGAAAAAAAATGAAAAAAAAAGAAAACTAATAGTGAGGACCGTTGACCATTGGGACAGGTTTTCCTCAGACGTTACGCAATGTCCATTCTTGGAGATTTACAAGACCAGTTTGGGCAAGGTTCCGAGTAACCTGGTCTGACGTCATAGCCGACTACTTTGAGCACGAGGTTGGGCTAAATGACCTTAGACCTAGGTCCCTTCCACCCTGAGTTATCCTATGACATAGAACGTGCAGTGGTTGACTCTCTGAGGCTGCTTTAACCCAGCACTTCAGTGGTGGTAAGGCATTGTAATACCAGAGGGCCACACATCCTATGCACATCTTTAATACATGTCTATAATACCTTCCCCCTATTACCCTTTTCCTTTGACTGCATACATTAGAGTGTGCCACAGACTCCCTCACTGCAGTAAACTCAGCTGTCACCTTAAGTCCTCCCCATGTTAGTTTGATTTGGCAGCTGAGCAAGAAGCAGCCCAAGTGGTAGCTGGCTTAGGCTGATATCACTGTCAGACTATCATGGATGTCTATGCAGACAGAAAAGGACTTTTTTTTTTTAATAGTGTGTGCGTCAATTTGAACGTGCCCAAACCAGAGACTTACTTTGCTGGACTCCATTCTACAACAAATACCCAATGGACTGGCAGAGGCCATGCACTGGAAGAAGTCAGTAGGTTAGGGTATGACCTGCTTTCTATGTGCTCCCTCACTAGCTGCACTATGCCAAGTGCAAATGAATGGCTCAGTAGGAGAAATAAAACCAAGACCATGTATTTCTATTCCAACTACTTTAGATTCAATAAAGTGAGAGCAGCCTAGGAGACTAACATGAGAGGGGTAAGCAGCCGGAGAAATGAGTGAATATCCTTTTCACTTTTCTCCCCACTCCCCCAACAGATCTGAAGATATCTGAGGTGACGTCCCGCATGGTAATAAGAGTATGCAGTTGGAATATGAAAAGGTGAGACGTACTCTATGTGTATACAAATCAAGGGCCCCAGTGTTTTTGTCCTCCCTCCTTCACCTCCAACATATATGTGAGCCAATGAAGAGAGGAAAGAGTGTAGGAGAGGAAAAGGCCAAACAAAAGAAACCTGAAACATCAGGGAATAATCATTTACTTACAGGCATGTGAGTGAAAGGAGAAAGAAACAGGGCTCAGGGCATTAACCTCCCTTACACAAACAATTTGGAAAAAGGAGTGGGACTAAATGAAGGTCGTCAAGGCAACTTGTTCCTTTTATATCTGAGGAAAGAAGAACAGAGCAGAGGTATGAAGGAATATGTTTTCCACCAGGTCAGCCTGCTTTGTGTTTAATCTTACAACTCCTACTTCTTCCCAGTCTGGCCTTACTTCTTTAGAGCAGTTTCTCAATCTGATCATTTTAAAAACTTATCTAAGTAGCTCTGGGATAAGAGCTTATTTCTGCTAGTGAGGACTTAAACAGAAGCTCTCCCTGACCTAGAAGCCAGTTGTCGTGAAATGTGTGAAAACTAATCTTTGAGACTGCTCTATCCCTTTTTAAGTTATTGGCTGGTGGTTTCAAAATTGTTGCAGGGAGAGGGCTAACAAATAGTGCAACTGCATAACTCAGTTTTCTAAGAAAACTGTATGCTAAAGATCACATGTAAGATAATAGTAACTGTCATTAGTATAAGACAATAGTCTTCTGCGTGTTGCTGGTGACCTAAGACCTTTTTGGGGGGGAAAGGGAAGGGAAGATGGGTGGGAAACAACCAGAACTGAAGGACAGAATACTTGCTTTGCTAACTTTTACAGAAGTTATTATGAGGGAATTATGAGAGGAATTACAAAGAAGGGAAAATTGAACTAATGAATACTATTTTCATGGCTTAATAGAGAGCCAATGCCTCTTCTATAGTCTGATGTGTACTAAAGCAAAAAGTGAGAACCAATCAATAGATATTTAAATCTGTTTACTTGTGGGGTATAGGAGGAGAATAGTAGTTTTGAGTTAATTTCAGGATATACTCTCTGCTCCAACAACAAACAATGATGATGATAATAGTTAAAACAGCAAATTCAAGATAACTTGCACTCAAAGTGTTTTTAAACAGTTGGATAAGGAATCAAAGCTACAATTTTATTTTTAGGTAAGTTTTGAAATAGTGATGAAGATCTAGAGATGAAATGCTGAAATTGTATAATGGCTTTAAAAGTTCTGTGGGATGACCTAGGTATGTTGTTGATCTGGTGTAATTCTTGATAAATTACTGGAATGGTTCATTAAGAACTTTATTAATGAAAACTTAAAGAAGGATGCCAATCAGAATGCATTTATGCAGAACAGACTAAGCTAACTTTACTAAGTTAACTAAGTTAACTGTAAAACAGTCAAGCTAACTTTATTTCGCTTTTCTTTTATGAGAGTCCTTCCAGACAGACCAGCAAAGGTAAAGGATCTAAAATAGTATCTTGGTAAAACACAAGACTGATCAGTAAGCAAACAATTTAGTACCACATGAGCTTCTGATGAATAATTTATGATCATAGTACATACTAAGTACATCAGAATTCAATAAGTATCAAAATAACAACAGAGAAAGAATCATTTCTGAGAAGCTTGTGTTGCTTATGTGATTCCACATTTCTCAATCTAATCGTCAGTGCCATGTGGTATAACAAATTGCTCAAATATTTGATGAAAAAAAATGATAATCCAAAAAGTGATAAACTTTGCAAAATCTACAAACAATGAAAGAATTGTTAAAAGTGAAATGAAAAGTAAAAAGTATAGGTCACTGACATAGAATTTGATTTATTTGAAGACATGGATGTTGACAAACAGTATGCATTTGAGCCTGGCCAAATATAAGTTCATGTATATAGTGACAAAGAGTTGTACAATACTTACAGGATAGCAGCTCTATGCTGGAAAGCAGTTACATGGGAAATGACTGAGCATATCTGAGCAGACAATCAGTAGAGTAAAAAGCTCTATTGTGGTGCTGCAGCCAAAGAAGCTAATGTTTTTCTTTGATCTATAAAGAGCTGAGTATTGAACAGAAGAAGAGAAGGTTATTATTTTCTCTGCATTTGGTATTGGTGAAAATATTGTTGAACTACCTTATCTAATTCTACTATTCTTACTTTGAGGAGTGCTACAAAACTCAAGAATGGGCAGAAGTGTGTGAACCACGAGTGAAAACTTACTGTGATGATCTGATGACAGTCTTTTAAGTGGAGAAAAGAAGCTCAAAACCATCCAACTCTGTGACCTAGCAGAAAACAGTTAAGACACATTGGGTGGATAGCAGATACATTCAGACTAGGAATAGGGCACAGGTCAAATGCTAAACATGCTTAACTCTCAGAATAATTTACTAATTGTAATGAATACTTTGTCACCTAAATAAATAAAAATCAAGATTCTTTTTTTTTTTAAAGATGCCCTGTCGTTAAGCATAGCAACTAAAGTTATAATTAACAAAGGGAATAACTTTGTCCTCTGTTATAGTAGAGTGTAGATTAGACAATCAAGTTTTTGTTTGTTAGGGTTTTTTTGAGTTTAAGCCACAGATTTTCAAGTATAGGAATGTATTTATAAAATAGAAACCTATAAATGGGAGCACTTTGGGAAGGTGAGTTCGTAACCACAGAGCCTGATCAGATACAATTTATGGAAAAACCCTTATTAATTGAAGAAAAATAGTTCAGTCCATCCAGATGCTAGCTTATGAATTGAAATTCAAGACCTAAATAGGAAAGAAACAGTTTTAGAGATTATACTGTTGACACTGACCAGGATGGTGACAGAAGGCACAGGAAGATCAGAGGGGCTGTGGAGGCAGGAAACTTGGTAGTAACAGGAGACTTCAGTTAGCCCTATATGTTGATTGGCTAAGTGTCACGTTCAAAGATTAACTGCTTACTTAAGCAGCCAGTCATGGAGCCCATAGAAGATGAGTGCCTCTTGCCATGGCATTGTGCAGTGAGCAGGACCAGTAGGACCAGTAGTAGCATAATGTTACTTTTAAAAATCACTTTAGGTGATTTAAGACATTTAAGACTACAACAAGGAAAAAAAAAGAATACTTTTTTGAATCTGTGCTTGTTGTGTTTGTTAGAATTGGTGGAGGTTCATCTACTGTAACCCTTCTTTATTGGGTATGCATCAGATCAGCTTCAAATGGAGGCCTCAGCATATGAGATTACAGAGCAAGTGATAATTCATCCAGTGGCATTCATACAAGATTTTTGGAGAACCTCAGGGCTGAAAGAGCAGAACTATTTATTATTATATATGAAATCTTATGTCAGTTTAGTAGAAGACTGGAAATTAGCTAATATTATGCTGTTTTTTAAAAAAAGATTTTGAGATATAAAGATATCTTATAAGATATAAAGATATAAAATAAGATATATTGAGAAAAGTTAATGCTGTTGTTTTAAGGGAAGTCATGCCATACAAGCTTTAGATGGGTTGAATGAGCATGTTGACAAAGGAGATCTTGTGGATTTCCAAAGCACATTTGAAGATAGCTGCTGGATCCAAGGGAAGGTGCTGAGATGATTAAGTAACAGGGTAAGGAAGGGAAAAAGGATTATCAAGAGAGACATAGTGAGGTGTTCCTGTGAACACCTTGTTCTTGTGCCTTCTGCTTGATGGAGGATTGTCTAGCTGATGCCCCCAAGGGGCCAAGAAATTGGCTCAGAGTTTTTTCCAGGAGGGCTCATCATCCTCTGTTGAAACAACTTGTCCCATTACCATATGTATGGATGGGATGTGTATGTGATAAAATTGAGCAATGGTTGCAAAAGTGCATGGAGATATTCTCAAAGTAAGTCATCTAGCTGTTCAAAACTTATGAAGTGGTTTGGAGTTTGGTTAGCAAGTCACAGGCCAAGGCCTGGGAAGGAGCTCTATGGACCTAGGGTTACTCTCCTCTAAGACTTACCTGAGGTAGAAGACAGTGGTATGATCTGGGTGTTATACCAGAGGCCTGTACCATGCTTGGCTGTGTGTCAGGCAAGCTGTGTGGAGTTGCTCCAGTCCCCTCCTCACCAGGCCTATCACTCCCTGACAGAGTATACAGGGAAAGGACTGTATGGTGATGGAGCAGCAATGGCTGAAAGAGAGCAGCCCTGACTCACTCTCCATCTGAAGACAACAGGCTCCTTGAAGGAGCACTTTGTAGCAGTACACAAGGTCCCTGTAACATAGACATTACCTCTGCTGTCAAGCATTTTCCTCTGGTTGGGCAACCAGGAGGAGAATGAGGTCAAATGACAGAGAGTCTTTGCATGATCCTAGGTCAGACAGAATATGTGAAAAATGCTCTGGATTGGGATCATGTGTCAGTGGCCTGGGTTTATCATATAAACCAGCACAGGCCACGGATAGGTAGCTTTTGCTATGATCTATGCTAAGGAGTGATACTGGGCAGCAGTTCCTCGGTTTGCAGAAGATCTGCTTTTTTTGGCAGAAGAGTCATCGTGGCCATCTGGCATGACAGGCAAACCTCTTCAGTCCTGAGAGGCTCAACCTGACAGAGCCTGGAGTTTTGTTTTTGGGCATGTGGTAGAGTGTTTCTGAGATCTCAGCCACAATGAGAAGGAGTTCCAGAGAGTCCTTGTCAGCTGTGCTAAGCACTGGGTACTTTTACTCGTTGCACAGCAAATACAGAAGTCAGTGTTATACAAAGAGAAGTGGGCTGAAGAGAAGGCCCTTGTTTTTTCTTCTATCTCTGAATCTACATGAGCAGTGCTATTCTTTGCCGGGATGCAAATAGTATGTTTTTGTCACCCCTTTTCTTCTCAAGACATGGAGGAAGCAAGTGCCATGATCCATCTCCCAGAGGAATTGCATTTGGCATCACACAAAGATGTCCTGGCCCTGATGTTCTTTCAGAATCTGGAGCTTGCCCAGCTTCATATAGCACCACTGAACTGCTGGGAAGACTGTATCTCCAGCCCAAGAACATCCTGTTCATTCTGCTGTGTCCCTGCAGTGGCTTGATGACTTCACGTAGTTGTAGCAAAAGAGCCTGTCATGCACCTTCTATTCTACCTTCTAGCATAGCTGGGCCAAAGGAAAAAGCATGCTTCTTCTCTCATCTGTTGATCCAGAATTCCTGTGAGTCTGCTAGAAAGTCCATATTCTCTATTAAGCTGTTGTTAGAGTGTAGTAGAGCAGCCTTATCATCTAGGAGGTGATGCTGACTACCATGGTTGATAACATAAGAATAATAATATTGAAACATATTGTGGTATGAAACAAATGCCCTTCAGTCAAGTGTAGATCACAGTCTGCTGTTCTGATTTAGATGAAGGAAGTACAGTTACTGGGATGGAGTTTTCACCAGAATGAGATACACCTGCTGTATCCTGTATTTCCACCTCTTATTGCTGTCTACTTGGTGATGTTAAGATCTCCATGCAGAACTAATCACTAGAGGATCCAGACAAACAAGGAAGGGAGACATCAGCTGGTAGAGTTATAAATGTTCTAGGCTTGATATTGGGATACAGATATCAACTGCGTTACTGATCTGTCTTTCTATACAGACTAAATAGTGCAGCAGGTGACCAGGCATAGTCTCAGTGACACTGGGCATCTTTATTTCCAAGGTGAACAGGGTTATCATTCCAATAGAGAAGTCCATAAGACTTCCATAAGAGAGCAGAAGTTGGCTGTGCTTATCTGCTCTTGCAGCAATTAGGCTTGTTAGTTAGCTCAGTGAAGGTCTCCTGCAAGAAAATGATAGGGAATACTCAGCCCCTGCAGAGACCAATCCTCCACCCCATGGTTTAGTCATATGATATACTGACATTTCACTAGGAAGGAGAGAAAAGGGAACTAAGGAACTTACTGGCCAAAGACAGTGGTGCCTGTGGTACAAGCAGTGCTGTGCACCAGAGAGCAGACCTTTGGTTCCCATAGTATAGGGCATGATTCTGGTCCATGCATCTCTTCCCTGGTGGATCCCCAGCATCATTGATGAGGATGAAATTGTAATTTCCAATGGTAAGGGTCAGCTGTGTCTTCTGCCTAGAGCAAAGAGTCAAGCAGAGACAAACAGGTGGCACAGCTTGTCCCTCAGCGTGATGGGACTGAGGAGCCTTCAGACTGCTATAAGTCCACAGTGCCTGTAGTGCCCCAGGGGCTCCAGATTGGGGCATTTCTGTCACTCTCCTGCTTAGTAAAGTTCCTCAGCACAGAGCAGCTGGTACATTTTGGTCTAACTCCTTCCTTGATGCAAGAGTAGGCAGCTGAGAGAAGTGCGTAACCTTTCCGGGGATCTGAGTGACCTCATGGACAGCACCTATCTCTAAAGGTTGTTTCATGTTACAGGATACATCCCTGGGACATCAGGGAAAATCATAAGGTGTGTTTAGGGGTTGGGGTGCTGATGGCTGTGATACAGAGCTGTGGCACCACCTTCATAGGTCCAGGGTGACTGGGGCAAGACTGGTGACCCTGTGTTGATAACTCTGCTTTGTGAGCTCAGCCTCTGCAGTCTCTCTGTTGACTGGTCTTTGGCACATTCTCCAGTTGCTTGTGGAATTGCAGTGCTTGGTCTAGTGGTGTTGGCTCAGACATCACTGGTGGCCTCTTGAGATTGGGGACAGTTTCTCTGTCAGTGCCATGGACACCTGGAGGGAGCTGCACTGTGGTCACTAACATGGAAAGACGGGAGAAGGTGAGGGAGTAGGAGGAGAAAACTTCCCAGGGTCACACTGGTATATCAGATGAAGGCCAGATAGTGGTTTTGGGGAACATTAGGAAAGCTCCAAGCATTCCTTGCGAAGCTGTGGATGTACAAGAAGATTCCTGCTGTGGAATAATAAAGGGCCTTAGAGCTCCACATGCCTTGTGCTGCCACAGCGGCGCACAGATAGGTTTTCATTGGCAAAGAGGGAACACACATGAAGGGAGGTATCCTTTCCAGCCCTGCAGGAGAGGCTTGATAGACCAGTTTCTCCAGTGCAAATAAAGAGTGTATGGAGGAGGAGAGAAGCATTGTGAAGGCTTGCGAAGCATAAGTTAGCACCATGTGAATATCCTTTTCCTGCATGAGTTTGGGAAACACCCAGTGAGAATCTCTTTCTTGTTGTGTCCCAGATGGTGTTCTGTGTTGCCTGGAATAAATCTGCTGAAGTTTGAAGACCATTGCCATGACCCAGAGCCTCACTGTCTCTGGCAACTCCCACAGTTTCTAATTGGGGTGAAGGGTGGTGGCTGAAAGGCAGTAGTGTCTGTGCCAGCTGGCACAGCAAGGAAGGAAGTGGCTTTGACCATTGCTGTTGTTCCACAAGATGGTAGCTGGTGGACAGCATGGCCAAGTATGTGATGTCTGAGTTGGACAAGTTTACAGCCACCAGGCAGTGCACTTTGGGGCTGCCAGAACCATATTCCAAAGCTGATAGGGAGACAAGTAAGGAGAGGGAAGCCTGAAACTGATAGTTAGGCTGCAGCTGCCCCCATATGCTATTTTTTGGAGCAGGGCTTATTCTCCTCCTGACCAATTCTGCCAACAGTTACTACTGACAATTTTGTGGTTCTGCTGGCTGTGGAGTCCCACCATGGCCTCTTGAAATCATCTCGGTAGTTGTGCAGCCCTCGCCGTGTGTTAGTGGGGAGAGAGGAACTTCTGTTTTCAGTCTGTCTCAGCTTCTCCATACAGACAGGACAATGGGAATGCATGTGTGGTATGTTTTGTCATTATTTGTTTGTGCTAATGCTTTTGAGAGCATCTAGTAGGAGGGTACAAAGTGCTGAAAGAGAGGAAGGGAGAAGAGGGTTGAGTGAGTGGAAGAGGCATAGGCTTCCCAGGCTTCACTGGATGGCAGAGATTGGAGCAGGGGCAGAGGCAGAAAAAGGGAGCAGGGAAACATGGCTCAGGAGGAGGAAGATCCTCAGGAGGAGTATGGTGTGAACACGATTGGAAAAGGAAGGGTAAGAGACCATGTGTGTTTATAGATATATATATATCATCAGGGAGAGGGAGAAGAAAGATGATGAGAAGGATAAAGGAGGAGAAGGATAGCAGTAAGGGGCACGGGAGGGGGGATCCATTTGGTCCGCTCCCTGAGTCCTTCTTTGTTGCAGCACCTGGAGATGGCAGGAAGTAACTGGGATGTGGGATGCATTTTGGTAAGTGGACATGGGAGGCAGCCAGGGCCCTCAGAGAGACTTTTGGCTTCTGCCATGCAGGATGGTTCCGGATTATGTTCCAACAGTAAGTGGAGATGGAGCTGTCAGCAGCAAAGTGGCAGCAAGAGTTCTGGTGCTAACACTGGGAAGTGACAGCTTTCTCTTCCTGCTCCAGGGTTCAGGGAAGGGAGCTCAGGGACAAGGCTGTGTTGCAATCTGCCTCTTGACTCTTAGGGAGTCATTCGGATGGTGTTTCTTCTCCACTTTTAGTGATGAACCTACAGAATATAGATACAAGAATTAATGTTATGCTCTAAGACAGTGCCCATGTGATGTCCAGCCACAGAGATTAAAATTTAAACACATACAGAGAGCAACATATGAAATTGTCTGCTGCATACTGCTGCATATTACTTTGGTAATGTTGGCTGTAAGCCAGCAAAAGAGAGATGCTGCCTTGGTTTGTATTGACGTGTTCATACTTACTGTGTTGAATGGGGCCCCCAGGGACACATTCTCTGCACTTCAGAGAAGCAGTGAAGAATGAGGATAAACTCGTCGCTGCTGTTAATGTTGGCTAATGTTCTGCAGATGAGACAGGACTTTGAGATTTTTTTTTTATTGTGTTAATTGGATGCGTTTCTCTTTGCAGTATCTCCTTAGCTTAAATGACATGATCGCTTGTCAGAGCAGCACTGCCTGTGTCTAACGTGAGGCTCTCATCTCTCCTCAGCTGTAAGGACATGGTATGCAGTAGGCTTTAGAATTAGTTTAAAAATTTTCAGTCAAGAAGGAAAATGTTGTGCTTGGAGGATTGTTCATTAATTCTATTTTTAAGCGGCTCTATCGCATTTACAAGTTAAAACCATTGATATGGACCAAAAAGAGATCTGTCTGCAGAAAGAGGCAGACTGGACTGGAGCAGGATTTAAATTGTCCAGATCCAAAGCAGAGATCCTGAGAACTGCTCATCCAGCGCCTAATTCTGCAGATACCTCAGATCTATAGGTATTTTCATTTTGATTCAAAATTTCCAAGGCATCTGTTTCATGCAGGCCAATGCAGGCGTTGATTAGCACCAAACTGCTCAGCTTTACCTCATCCAAGAAAAAAGGCCTTTTTTTTCCATATTCTACAGGGGGTTCAGGGAACCGATACAGTATATGGATAATTCAGATTCATTTCTCATCTTTTCCTGGGAGAATATGAATGCTCTAATTGCTCTAATCACCCTGAGGTAACCTGGAAATATTAGGCAGAGGCTTTTTCCTTTCCCCAGTGTTGCACTTTAGGCTTCTTTTAAGTGACCCTGTGTCAAGCAAAAATGATATGTTTTCTAATTCTTCGCTTTCAGCAATATTTGACAAGATATTATGATGTTACATTTGACAAAGATACTAAATTCCCATAAGTATCATGAAAAAGGGTATTAGGGAAAGAACCATTTAAAGACCAATCATAATCACCATAATTACTTTTCTTGTTTTCTTAGTTGTTCAGGAAAAAGGAGAAGGGAATGGAAGAGAATAATTGAGCCATTTACTCTAAATATTGATCTTCAGCAGCATTAACATCGACTACCAAAGTCAAATGATGTTTCTGCTCCCTGTGGGAAAGTAAAACTTGAGAAACAAAAGGAAGTTTACTAACAGCGAATAAGAGCAGTGCTGGAAATTCACTATAATTAGTAAGTTTCTTCTTATAGCAGTTGACATGGCACTTCACAAAGCAACTGTCACACATACATGTTAGGTTTCACAGCGTCATGTCAGCCTCATGATATTTCCAGTTGGAAGGAAAATTGAAAATTCTCCAACTGTGTTGTTCTGTTTTGTGTTGAATAAAATAGAGAAGACAAATTATAGATGATGTTGCATATATAGCACAAAAGTTACAACAGAACATATGATTGATGGCATATATGCATGTCCGTGACTCAGGGATGTATCTTTTTCAATGAATAAAATACAGACACATGTACCAAAGTGTTGAATACATTGTGGTAATAAGAACTGAGAAAATGTCCAAAGGAATCCCAAAGATAATGAACTTACTAACATCACATCAGATAAGTAATACAATATAATGTGAATTTCTTATTCAGAAACAGAATGAAAAGAAAGATACAATTAATTAATTAATTAATTAATTAATTAAATAATTTAATTAATAAAATGAATTAATAACTAATTAATAAGCTGCACATATAGAAAATATGTGTGATTAAGAAATTCTATGTATTTCTCCAAGAGAATGTAAAGACTTGATACAAAAGATGTGACAATCATCTGAGCTACTGTAATAGAGAAATAGTAGTAACATTAAATCAACACAGTGAGATAAGTCATTGAAACAAGTTCTTTGATGCACGCACTGTATTCATGAAAAGGGGAATTTTTTCATACTCTTTGGAAATATTAGTAGATATATCTTCTAATTTTTGAGAGTCCATTATTATAGATGCACAAAAAAGCCCAAGCCAAAAAGAACAACACCAGAAATGGAGAATAAAGAATTCCCACTTTCTCACTTTTTTAAAAATGTTTTTTTCTTGTTTGTGATTTAGAAAGGGCTATGTTAAAAAGTATTTTTACATTTACAGTAATATTACATTATAACGGTAAGAGAGAGTATTTTTACCCTGAAGACTTAGAGGACTTGAGGTGGAATTTAGTTGCTGGTTGTGATTGGAAATTAACATATAACTTTTTCTGATGATTTTTCAGAGATTTTTTAGTCAAACTTGTATTGAAAATACAAAGCAACCACAGTCTGCAAATGATGTATTTATATATTTCAATTCCTTTGGTCTTATTTCACTGCTTTTTGTAATTAAATCCCTACTTCTTTTTCAGTCTTCCAGAGATGAGATTCCAGACGGGATTTCTGATATTAAAAATAATAATAAAATTTTAAAAAATCAATCTTCTCTAAGTGCAGAGAAAAACCAAGTGCATCATTTCTATACATGCCATGCAAAAACAATGGGAAGAAAATCAGAAACTCAGTTTTCTTTTGATTATCTCATTTCAGAACATTTCAATAATAAATTGATTCAGTAATATATTTGCAAAAATCCCACTTTAAAGTTATTTTTAGGACCCACTCATGCTTTAAAGTGCTCAGTTCAGCTCTATACACAGAGGAGCAAATCCTGTTCTGTAAGAGGTGGTTGGTGCTAGAATTACAAATGGCATAGACATAACGGTTAACAGAAACTGGGATGGAAGATGTGTTGGAGAAAAGAAAATATATTGGAGAAGAAAGGTAATATCAAAAGGGCAGAAATATACTGATGGAAGGGGAATGAGATAAATATAGCTCAAATGCTAAGACAAGAGAGTGGAGAATGAAGAGACTGAACAGAGGTAATGCAAGAAAAATAGCAGTTGAATTTTTGCCAAGATGGTGGATAAATATAATACTAAAATGTAGCGTACTTCTTTCAGTTCATTTTCCGCACTTTACTGTCCATGTTTCTTTCTGAATTTTCTTGTGCATTTCCTTCCGTCTGTCAGTGCTGAACTGGTTTGATGTTGGTCTGGCAATTTCTAGCAGATTAGAAAAAAATCCCAACCTGTTTCCAACTTTCAATAAGGGGAAGTAACATTGCCGCAAGACCAATGCCAGTTAGAACCCAGAGGTTTCTTTCTCAACCATAGTGTATGATGATGTAATTGTTCAGCATGTATTTTGCATTGAAAAGAATTTAAATAAGTGCTATTAAACATGTATTTTCTCCCAATATATTTTTTATTACTCAGTACCTGTGAAACTGTGTGCAAGATCATAAATTACTGGTCCTCCTCCCTGCTGTAGTAGATGTAGTACTTCAGCTGAAGAAAAAGAGTAAGAAATGCATTTTATAGGTCCTTAGTTCTGTTATTATGCAACTGGTATGGACTTCGAGACAGATAAAGAGTTTGATGTTAATGTTTGATTCAGCTATTTGTTGTTACCATATACCAGAATAATATTTGTTTTTTGCACTGTCTCAGACTTCTTGGAAATTGTCACTGCGCTAGCAGTATTGATAGCAAAAACTAAGAATTATTCCCCAAATTTTGGGGCTATCAAGTTGAATACACTGAGCTTCAAATTTCCTGAAGATCGGTCTCACTCCGTAGGCCTTTGCAGTTTGCAGAGCAGTGCTGCAGTCGGTTTTGTACTGCAAGCCGAACGTGCCTGGGTGTCTTCCTGTATGTCTAGGGAGGACCACAGGACTGCACTCGAAAACAACTGCAAGTAAGAGACCTAGGGTAAATGGAGGTAAAATGGCCATGGCACTGCTGCCTATACTGAAAGCATCCATGGCTACCCTTTCCCTCTCCGGCATCACAGTCTGGATTAGCTCTTCATCGGAAAGGCTCCAGCCCTCCCCTGCTAGTGTCACTGAAAGGTGGGAGATGGCACCAAAGGGCTGGGGGCTGCCTATGCGGAAGATGGCAATGGGATCCCAGCAAACATAGACAAGGGGAATGGGAGGAGACAGACCTGCTCAACCAAAAGTTTCTGTAATTCCTTAGTGCTTCCCAGCAACCGATGCCCACTCAAATCTCCCAAGATGCCACCCCTACTCCAAACTCCGCTTTGAGGCCCCTACTGATTTCTTCTCACCACTCTGACTCTTCACTTCACCACAACTGCATTCAATCCTTCTACCCATTCCTGTATCCAGCCTCCCTAGAACTGCATCTCCTTACAAGTGTCCCTTATCTGGCCTTCTCCTTCTACTTCTTCCTGATCAAGTGAGAGCAAGCACATTTACTTTAAGCCGTCACTGGACCTTATAGTAGATGCACCTTGAACTGTGACAATAAGGCTCTATCAGGTACTTCCCTTTCTAGAGATATTCCTAGTCCTAGAAGATGGATAGCTTTGATTTTAAACATCCTGGTCCAAGAAGTTTCCTGCAGCATAGGCAACAGGCCCATGGGTCGTCTAGTAAGGCCCTGCCTCTCTTGCTTGGATCCAGGCACATCCCAAACCTCCCTCTCTCTTTTTGCTGGTGTCAGGTGGTCGTAATTTTCCACAGCTTTACAAAACAAAACAAAACAAAAATTTGCTGCCAACTGAGGATGCCAAAATATAACCTAAGGCTGGGTAGAAGATATTGATGATGTTGCGTGGGAATATCAAATAGTAAAGGAAGTTTTTGCTTAAGGTGGGGTAGTTGCAGCTGTACTCGCCAGCTAGCGGAAATGAGGGAATGGTCCTATCCATACCTATAAATTCTGTTCCAGGATTTAGAGAAAACTTTGATGATTTTCTCCCATTCTTGGGAACTTGCTGTCATGGTCTTAAGAGTGGAGATGTCTCCAGACTTCTTGGGATGGCCCTGTGCACAGCTTGAAACACCCCTAAGCCTAGCAAACTGTTGCCTGTAAATGGGAGCCAAACAACCTGATAGAGTTAAAAGAAATTCAGCTCTATGGCTGGAGTTCATTATTTGATCACAGTTAACAAAAATCACAATTGAGCTCAAAGCAAGCTAGGAAAATTAGAAACTTGTTAGGTGGTATTTATCATGCTTGCTTGACCTAGCCTTTGTATCCTCCTGTAGTCTGACTTCTAATGTCTGATTTCCCATGTTTGATTTCTAATGGACATCTTAATAGTGTCATACAATACAGGAATTTCCTTTTACTTTTAGAAATCCCTGAATTGCTCCCACTTTACTCTGCTTAGTCAGAGACATATGGGGAGTGCTATTAAAATACACAGTTCCAGTTACCCTCATGAACAGAAAATGTAATTTAAGTGAGAAAGTAAAAATATATCCTTATTTTTTTTTCCAGAAAGTAAGATCCTTTTGCATAGCTGAGAATGAGGAGAAGGGGAGGTGTGATGGACATCAAATCAGATAGTAGGTGATAATAATAATAATAATAGTTGATCTTTACTGGTACTGAAATTCTTGCCAAGTTCAAAAGACTCAGTTTCATGACATGGAAATAGGAATAAAATCACTTTTAACAGAGTCTGAGGATGACACAAGGGCTAAAGGCATGGTAAATACTTCTCTGGTCAGAGCAGTTCTATAGGGGAGTCCCTGTTCCTTCTCTGACCTTATTTAAGGACTGTTGCTTTGCATTAAGTTCTACTTGTTTTAAAATTTCTTATGTATTTTTTAAAATTTTATATTACTATTTACTATTTAATTTATTTAATAAATAATATATAATTTTAATATAAATGTAATGGTAGTGCAAAGTGCTTAGGAAATCACAGTAAACAAACAGCTGAATGTGAGTATATGCTGCAAGGATATACCAGAATGGATTGATGTGATCAGAAGCAGTAAGTGCTTTTTAACTTTATTGACAGAATGGGTGAGATCAGTCCTGCAGTAACATGTACATTCTTATGTCTGCATTTTATAGAACTGACAAATTTGAGATGCTTTTTAAAAAGAGATTTATTGACGGAGGTAGAAAAATGCTCAACAGTAAGAACCTCCAAAGGTATCAGTTGTTTAGTTTGTCAAGAAGAAAGGTAAGTCTATGCATAAGTTTCCTGAAATGTAATGACAAATATTAAAAAGTTCTTTCATCTTGCTGGGAAAGGCAAAGCAAGGACCAGCAGCTGTAAACTGATGCCAAAGCAATTCAAAGTAGAAAGGAGAAACGCCTTTTTAAGTGATGCTGATTTAATATTGGAACGGGATATCAAAGGAAGTGATTATTTCTCAATCACACATCATGACTAAATGCTTTTCTTCTGGGAGTTGCGCTTTACCTAGGCATACATTATGCTTGAGAAGATCACAGATGACCTGTCTTGACATGAAGATAACAGGGTGAAATGTAGTAACTGATGATACACAGAAGATGTGATTAAATGCTCCAGCTGGGCATTGTGGCCTTAAACTCAGTGATTCTCCAGTATGCTGAGCTGATCTGGCTTAAGGCGGGTAAAACACATTGTGGTTGCATCAAGAAATGTGACTAGATATGTTTCTGTAGGAAACGAGGTCATTGCAGTAGACTGGAAAGGACTGAAAGATGTGGACCAAATCAATATGGACAGCACCAGTTCTCTGCATGGCAGCAGCTTCCATCGACCTTCCACTGAGGTGAGTGAGTTCCTGTACTGCAGGCACTTACACAGGGAAACTGGAAAGTTTTGATTCTTTCTGATTTCAGAAATGAGAATTGTGCATCACTGAGGCATCGTCTGAGAGAGGATCAGAAAGTCAGTGTTGACTTATGTTGGATCAAGTAGAGTCATTCATTTTGAACTATTGAAATTGAGTGAATGTTTGAAAGGAAAGCTCTTATAAAGCTCTCACAAGTGGGGTAGACCAGAACATGTAAAAATTCTCGTATTTCTGACAATTCTTTAGGTCTGCACTAGATTCTTTAAAATGTCCAGTACTATGGCTCTCCCAGCTTCTGCAGCACAGTCTTAACAATCTTCTGAAGAAACACATTTGTCTCCATTTTGTTTTTTAGGAATCCATTCACTATTAACTCATTGCCAATTGATTTACTACGCAGCATCTCAAAGGCTGATTCATTTCCTGTTTTGAATTATTGCCATTTCTGTAGTCTTAGATACCTGAATTTTCATGTCTGCAAGTCTGAGGATATGCAGTCATAATTAGGAAAAAGATCAAAGCTATTTTAAACCAGTAACTTATTGGAAAACACAAATGAAATTCACAAACAACTCACAAATAGCATTTGTATTTCTTCATAACGTCTTTCTGAATTGTAATGCTTGGAGTTTCACAGTATCCTGAGGGAAATGGTGGGGCACAGCCTTTCATGGAATCAAATCAAATACAGATCTAAAAGTCAATGAACATAAACTATAACCTCACTGAACTGTACAGGTGCTATCAGAGGATTAAGGTGCAATAATCTAAGGCCTCTTTACACCTGGATGAGAGCACTCATATTGGGGCTTAATATCCCTTTGATTTATGTGAATGTAATTTGATTTATATAATTGAGCAATCTTAATTTTCTTGAATGTTCACATCCTAAAACCAAGTTGTTGACAGGTAAGTCCTCCTAGCTGAAGGAGATGAATGCTTAATTAGTAATGCAATGGTTGTTATGGAAATTGGATCTGGTTTGCAAAGGGAACTTGAGTCAGAGTTGACACAACTGAAACACTGCAGAAGAAAATTATCCCAGGAGAAAATTATTCCATAACTTTTTACTGAACCCTCTTATGTTCAAAACACACAGGTGGTCTAGCGCCTCCTTGTGTTAACCCCAGGAGATGCACCTCCCACAGAAGCATTCCAGTGTGCTAGTATTTAACAAACAGCTGTTAATAAGTGAAGAGAATTCCTACCTGAAGGTATTTTTGTTTGCCCCTCACTCTTGGTCTCTGTAAAATCCTATTTCCATGCATACCTACAAAAGCCATGTACAGACAGCACAGAGAACAGCAGGGAAGAAAGCCAGACTTCTCATCTTGACAGACAAAAGCTTTTAATTTATCAGCTAAATAAATGATTGATGATTATGATCAACTGATGGAGACATACATGACAGTATGCAATTGGTTACACTAACATGATGTTGTTCTTTCCTTTCTTTAGCAAACACGGACAGATTTTTCTTGGGATGGTATTAATGTGAGTATATACTGCACTACTATTCAATTTCTAGTTACAGAAAGCCCAGGATTTTTCTGCCATGGGATGTAATGGAGACCAGGATGGAAATCTGACTGAAAGCTTTCAGTGCCAGTGAACTTCTCTTCGCTGCCTAGGGTTCAGGAGATGCTGATGAATTTTTGTTTGCCTCTGTGTTGGCTGTTTTGTAGTGATAGCAACCGTAGGTGGCTGTAGGTGGCTGTTAAGTTGGGGTATATGCGTGTTATGGTGCTCTCTTTTTGATCTTTCTGAGCACTGCTAAATAAAAAAAGTATCTCTCCATCATCCTTAAACAATAAGTAGTCTTTGACCAGCACATCTTTTGATCTTCCTTAGGAGTTAGGAAGAGATTATCCCTCATATTCAGTTGTGTAGAGAAGTAAAGGAGATTTGACATCCCTTGGAGAGTGTTCAGTGCTGGTTAACTTTAGTTAATAAGTAGAGGAAGCTACAGTTTCAACTTGTGTTCGTAGTGTTCCTAGTTTCTCTTAATACTTATGCCATGGAAAAATTATTTTTTGTTTAATAATGATAAAAGCATCCTGAAAAAGAACATCACATATCAGTACTGCCAAAATATTTTTTTGCTCTGAAAGCTTAAAATGTGTGTTCACTTAAATTCACACAATGCTAATTATCATCTTGTTTTTTCTTTAGCAATGTTCAGTTCATACAAATAACCAGAGATAGTTTTTTCTGCTTTGAAAGTAGCTACATTTTTCACTTTCTACTATATTTTCTCTGCTTTCTGATTTCTTCAGCTCACTTTTACACAGACATTTCTGGCTCCAAAGTAATACAATGTCTAGGGTACTGTATTTTCACTCAGTTTTCAGAGAAATACTCCTCTCAGTGCGACAACTGACTGGGATTATTTGTAACTCAGTGTCTTTGTAATGGCTTCCTGTAGCTCCCAACTGTTTGACTGCCTAATTACTGCTCCTCTCAGCTTTCATGAGGTTTGTGCTAGTATACCAAATACTTGCTTCATGTTAAGATTTGGTTTAGATACCCAGTGTGAAGGGTAGTGGATTTGTCATTCAGAGAGGTAGAAAAGAAAAGCAGAAGCAATGTTTTTTTTAATGCTTGTGAGAAGTAAGCCTAAAATGCAATGCCTGGCATCTCTGAAAAAGCTCAAGGAATTTGTCTTAAGGAAATGTGTTTTTATGATGATGTTTCTGACTGTACCTCTCCCAATAGTTCCCTGTCCTTGTTATTGAGGGAGACTGAAATTGAACACAGGGAAGAGAATAAAGGGAATTCAGCAGAATTGTGGATCTTATTTCTTTTATTCATAGCTGTAGGTGTTTGAATAAAGCAGGGCTTATCCTTGATACAGTTATGATCCTTTTTATTAAGACTTTAAAAATGTGAAAATAAACATCAAAACCTATATATATATGTAACAAATTAAGGTCTATAGTATAATCTAATCCATTTTAGTTTGTCTTTTCTAGTACATTGTCAGCTTCTCATTCTTAGCTCCCTTAATTGTCCATCAGCTATGTCTAAGAAAGAGTAGGGAACAATGCAGAAAGTCCATGGAGGGTTTGTGAGAGTCAAAGAGAGGCTTTTCTCGGCTGCCTCTGCCTGTCCACCTAATCTTGCCTTACTCTGTCCTACAGCTGCACAGGATCTAGTCCCAGTTAAATTGTCTCTACTTTTTCCTTCTTCTGTTTTGTTCTTTTTCTTGTTGCTTGCTTCTGCTCCTCATATTCCTACCTTCTGGATTCCTTAAACCAATATCTTCCTCTCGTATCGTTTCTCATTCTCTCCTCCTTTTTCTTTTATTAGCTTTTAAATCCATTGTTTTCCTCTTTCATATATAATTTCTTCCTATTCTCTCTCTTTTCAGCTCTCCATGGAAGATACGACCTCTATCCTCCCCAAGCTGAAACGCAACTCCAATGCTTATGGAATTGGGGCTTTGGCTAAATCATCTTTCTCTGGTGAGGTCCTGAAAAATTGTATTTATCCTGTGTAGTTTCCTTCCACATACCTTTGTGCCTCTCCCCATTGTTCCTCCTGATGATCTCCTGATTGCCCCATTCTGACTTTTGCTCTGTCTAGATCATAGAGCAACCCACACCAACATGTTCTAGATGCAGATATCTCTTTATCTGTTGCACCTTCAAAGGACAGATTTGTCTGATGCCTGTTGACTTTTGATGGTGCACTGCAGCTGAGATGTCCTCAACTGCTTTCTCTCAAACTGTCCTGAGATTAACCCCATTTTCTACTCGTATTTCTTTCAATTCCAGGTTTCACTATTCATGCCCAGTTTCATTTTAAAAGCACTGTAGGCAAGGAAGAAAAATAAGTCTCTGGGTCTTTCATGTTTGGGTTTCTTCTGAGAGCCGATCCAATGAAAGATGGAGAAACTCTCCTCCATTGAACCCAAAGCCTGAATCCTGGCAGGAAAGGAAGGGAAAATCCCACTTCCAAAGAGGGGCGAGCAGGGTGACAGACAATCCTGGAGCTGTGTAATAGCCCCTCCTTGTTTTCTAATGTCTGGCCCCTTAGGGATATCCCGCAGCATGAAGGACCATGTCACAAAGCCAACAGCTATGGGCCAAGGCCGTGTAGCTCACATGATTGAATGGCAAGGCTGGGGTAAAGCTAACAGCCAGCAGCAGCAGCACACGCATGAGACAGCACGCAAAGATGCTGATGCCTACTCAGACCTGAGTGACGGTGAAAAGGAGGCCCGTTTCCTTGCAGGTAGCTCTGACTTTTCTGCATGTGGATTGGGTTGGTCTGGGATGTCCTGGAACAGAACCCTTGAGAGGCCTAAGTGCCAAAAAAGCAACAACAACAACAAAAAACTATGGAGAGTCTGGGGGTGGTTTAAATGACAAAAAGAAGAGATGAGACATTGTGGTTGGGTTATGGCCAATGGAATGCAAAGCAGAGAGAGTGACAGCCAACTGTGGGTGGTGGTATTGCTGAGACTAAGTTAGGACAGTGTGACCAGCAAATGAAGTTAAAGATGATGGCAAAAAATGGACACTTCCTTATGCCTTTGCTTCCTCTCCCTTTCTCCTTTGACACAGGAGTGATGGAGCAATTTGCTATTTCTGAGGCAACTCTCATGGCCTGGTCCTCAATGGATGGTGAGGATGTGAGTGTAAATTCAAATCAGGATAATCCAGCAGGCAACTATTCTGAGAACTATCAGGAGCTAATGGAGAGCCAAGGTGAGCCTGAGCACCTCATTAATCTTGAAATGCTTCTGTCTTGCTCTTGTTGCTAAATTGTTCTTTACCCTTCCACTCTTGTCTTATATTGTAGTCTTTATTTTTATGATTGGAATCTAACAGATGCATCATCTATTTGTGGAGCTGTTCAAGGAACCTGCCCTTAACAGAGTTGCTTTGGCTTCTTAGACACAACTGAGGAGAGCCACCAGCTCTCACAGTTAGTAGTGGGTATAATGCCTAGGAGGTAGGAAGGGGAGCTGCCTTTCTCCTTCATTTTTCTTCCCTTTACAATAAAGCATGATGCATAGATACCCAAACTATCCCTGAGGCAGAACCTAACTCTTTGTTGTTTCCCTCCTTTTCTTGCAGAACACATGGCCCAGACGCAGTATGATAGCTGGCCTCATTCCTATGTATCACAGGGCATGTATTGCTTAGGTTCATCGGATGCCTGGGAGACCAGTGATCAGTCCCTCATTGCTTCTCCAGCAACTGGTTCATACTTAGGCCAGAATTTTGATGACTCCCAGACAAACCTTCAGGAAAGCATTTTGATTCAGAGCAGCCTCATCCAGCAGCAACAGCTGCAGCAACAGCGACAGCAGCAGAACTTCATCCAGAGCACAGGGCTGGTCCATGTGTGGCCCCTGCAGACTTCTCAGGGTGGGGCTGAGTCCAGCACCTATATGGAGGACCATGTTGAGGATGAAGGGAACCCACGTCTGGAGAAGGCTCCTCTCCTAAACAAGAAGCCCTCTCCAGAGGAGGATGATGCAGTGTGTCGGGACCTAGAATCGCTGTCTCCTAGGGAGGAGCTGGAGCATGCTGCACTGAGCCGCAAAGTCTCAGATGTCACCTCTTCTGGGGTGCAGTCCTTTGATGAGGAAGAGGGAGAAACAAACAACTAATGCTTTCTGTGAAGTTCTCATCACTGCTAAACAAAGAAAGGGATGGAAAGGAATGAAATAGCAGGGATTCTTCTCTCCAGCTTCCTGGACTTCCAAGCAGACATTACCTTCCATTCCTGACATATATTTTTTAAATAAGAGGAAAATTGAAAGTCATTGACAGATGAAGACCTCTTCTTCCCCTTTACCATGGACACATATTTCCAAGTTTTATTGCTCTGGGCAGCACACATGAGGTGCTTGGAGAATCTGGACTGGTAAATCATTTCTAAATCTTTTTAATACAAAGCTTTGGCTCTGAATACAAACTCTTCTGGTACTGGGGATGTGGCTGATGAGACAGGCTTGATATGGGCATGGCTATGTGGCTAGGATCCATCTTGAAAGGATAAATGTTACTTCATGGATTCAGTCCCTTTTGATAGAATACATGAATATAGACTGTTATAGACTGAAGATGCGGCTTTGCAAATATAGATTGCACTAGTATAGTGATCATGGCTGGTGCAGAGGATAAGGCTGTATTCAGTACAGACTATACTGAGTTGAAGGACTGGCTCTGTAACCAGATTCTCGATAGCACCTTGGTATGAAATTATAGGCTCAATGGACACAGGCTGTGCTGCAATACAGATATTGAGGCTCTGTGGGGCATGGCTGTACTGTAGCATGGAGGAATGGATGTGGATACAAATCTAACCCTGCTTTCAGATACTCATGTATACTTCTAATCCCTTGTTTATTTTTTTTTCCCTTTGGCATTTCTATCTGCCCAGGAACTGGCAAGAGTGATGTGTCATTTTGGTGCTGGGCACTGGATGCCAGTGGAAAGGACATACTCAGCTACAGACAGTCATAAAAAGCTAACTCCTGCAGGGAGCTCAGAACATATATTTCTCGGTGCTGTTGCTGTATCCTTCTATCTTTTCTTTTGCCAGCATTAAGACCTGGAGAGTAGACAGCAGATTCAGGAATAATGTGTGCAGTTATAGAAACACAAATTTCCAGTTTGCCTTGGAAGTTTTATTTATTTATTTATTTATAAATTTTTATACTGCTGGGTAAGTGTTCTTAACAAAGCAGTTGGGAAAGGCCCATACTCCAGCCATTACTGATCACAAATACTGCACCTTTCCCATGTCTCTTACTCCTTCTGCAGTGCCAAATGTAAATGGAGGAAAATGGGTGAGAAAGAAATTTTTATGCTCTTTCCTTTTGTTTTTTAATTCTTCCTGTCTATATTTTCATCTTTCTTTTCTCTCCCAAACAGTTTAAGTAATCCTCCATTTCTTTTTCCCTTCCATTTCTCTTTAGAAGTGGAAATAGCTGGTTTCAGTTTTTCTATTTGTACAGGTTCCAGGGTCTTTCTCTCTCTCTCTCTCTCTCTCTCTTTTTTTTTTTTTTTCCTTAAAAAGGCATATGGTTCATTGAGTAATGAGAGTCTGGTCTCCCACAGTAGTTCTTGCCATGTTTCTACAGACATTCTGTTTGGAGGAAAGGGCTTTGAAAGGAAATTCAACAAACCATCTCTACTCAAGTTATTTCATCAGAAAATAATCAGAGCAAAATCAAACCAACACTGCCTCCACCCTGCCCCTGCCCCCTCTAAAAGAAAATATATATATATATATATATAGGGCTATGGATTTTGCCAGAGGACTGAACAAACCAGCAGAGATTACACAAATGTTGAGTTTTAATTGCAATACTACTTGCAAAGAAGCCTCAGCAAAGCATGGTTTAGATCTGATGCCAGAGATGAGCTAGAGAAAGTTGCCTGGACATTGCCACACTATCCCAGAGAAATCTTTTTCTCTTTTACTCCAACTTATATCTACCCCATTCAGTTCATGATACGTTCGTTTATTCTTTGCCTTCTCCTCAGGCTTGATAGGTTGCTCAGATGACAAGAGAGTGATACATGCTCCTTTCTTGATTCAGGTTTAGACCTCAGCATATTTTCAGGAAGAAAATCTGAGGAGACAAAAATGTGACCAAAGTAGTATCTTTGAGGCTCAGAGTTCAGGTAGCTCCTGGCAAGCAAAGCAGATTATGTCCAGAACTATGAGAAGTGTGAATGGGACTCTCAGATAGATAGATATAATTTTAGCTCACTCAGTTTTCCGACACACATGCAGTCGTATGAAGAGGGAACTCCTTCATGAACTCCCAAGTCTTGCCAGCCAACTCCACATCAAGCGGATCTGCCTCTCCATTACATGTGAAAGGAAAACACCTTTGGGAGATTTAAGTAAGAATGATAATTTGGGGTAGGTAAGAGATAAAAGCTTTTGTGACCACTTTTCCCTGCCATCCCCCTCCCCCATTTCCTTGGGATTGCCTATATCTTTCTTAGGAGGTAGCTCTTCCCCTGAATGATGATCTTTTGATGTTTCTTTAAAGATGTTTGCACATTCAGGTGCTAACCTCCTCCAGGCAGGAGGCTTTGATGATCTCCTACAGTTCTTGCAGGGACAGTGCTAGCTCAGTGTCCTGAAATCTTGGTCTAACTTGGGTCTAACTGTGGGGCAGGGCTTAGGAAATGAACTAGCTAGAGGGAGGAGTTTGGGCAAGTGTCAGTGGCACCTCAGCACATAAGTTGTGTTAACTTTTTCTTCCTGTTTCTTTCTTTTTTCTTTTTTTAAACTTCAGAGAAACAAAAACTGTCTCGTATGTTCCTTTGTGGGTGAAAATTTGGGTGGTCTGTTGCTTTTCTTCTCTGAATGATTTTGCCCCATGTTCCTCTCTAGGACCATTCTGGACATTTATAGTCACTTTCACCATAGCTGAAACTTCCATATCCTTTGTAAGATTGGGACGTGTGAGTCATCTTGTCCAGGGTTTCTTTGCTCCATATGAGGACTTTTACTGAGATATATGATCAATGGATAAGAGATGTACATTTTCTCCAAACAAGGTAGTGACAGAGAAACATTATACTACATGAGAAAAAGCCTCCCCCCACCTTATAGATAATTCTACAGCACTGAATCGCAAGAAAAATCCTTTCTATAGGGTTTTCTAATCTCTGTGGAATGGATAGAGAATTATATCTTGCTGTGTAATTCCATAGCCTGATCTCTAGATTTGTCTCTTTTATTCTCTGTGAAATCTGACTATTTTGAAAAATAATCTCTATACAAACTTTTAAACTTCAACTTTATTAAATTCTGCAAGACTTCTTTTATACAAATCTTCCCTTTCTGTGAATAAAATTCCCCCTCCTTTTTTTTTTTTTTTTTCTTTTTGAAAAAAGGAAAAGCTATTTTTCAGGACCTCTCCATCATCCGAAAGAGAAAAGTATCTGCCTCTCCGGTTGCCTCGAGCTTGATTGGATAGAGAACCACTAGCTACCTGTGTGAGCATCCTGAGTTGAACTGGGAAGGTGTTTTTTGAATTTCTTTGAAAATGGAAGAATGATTTGTATAACCTGGCTTTTTTATGTAATAGGCCTGATGGCTGTGAGTAACCAGTATCAGAGGGAGGGGCCTGAAACTTGCTGTACATTTCCCAGAAAAACCTTTATTATAGCTACACCTTTTCAAGCATATGGAAGGCACAGATGCTCTGCAAGCAAAATTTGGCCTGCAGTTCCCTTGTCCTGGCGAGGATGGATGAGTTGGAGAAAGTCCAGCCAAATACTCAGACCCCAAACTGAATTTGTGAGGCTGGCAATAAGCAGGAAAGGTAAGCTGAAAATACTTGATCTAGAGTTACCAAGAAAGTGAGCTTTGTAGAACACAGCTGCAACACATAAGAAAATGGGAAATTGCAGCAGAGGTGGAAGATTCCCTTTTTATTTTTCCTAAATTCTTTGCACCTTAAAGCTTTTGTCTTCAATAGGAGATACTGCTGTTATTTTGCTGAATATGAATGAATGTTTAAACAGAAGTGACCCTGTTGAAAAAAGGTTGCAGATTCCACTGCAAGGAAATTCTCTTGGGTTCTTTTCCACCAGTTACTTATATCTGATCGGTTACACTACTGCATTTAAACCTAGAAAGTGATTAGATGGAGGAATGGGAACACAAGGTTGGAAAAATCTTAGCAGGATTAGTATATTAACAATTGGAGACAGCTCTTTCAGTATATCCTAATAAAGCACAGGAAATAACTGCCTCAGAACAACCAAAGCATAGGAGGTGGGGATCTTGCATATCTAAGGTATAGCCTGCCTGTTTCCCATATGTTGAGGACAACTAGAAAAGTTAAGGAAGTATTCAATGGTACGTGGAAGATTTTATCCTAAATATCTTGATAAAAGAAGATGGCTTGGAAACCGAGGCACCTTCCTAGGTCACTGCTTTAGGCCTATACCTATGTAGCAGGAGGTGCAGCATTTCCTTATATGACTGTATATGTAATCTGATGAATCTGCAGTTGATTAACTGCCCCCCTAGTCCCCTTTTTTCCCAGTGGTCGTGTGGGAAAGGAAGTCAAGTTAATGCTTTTATTCCTATGGTTGTACAACTCAGGGAGAGATCAGATCTTGCTTTCTTTATCCAAATCTAGTGGTCTTCCATGTTTCGGCATCCTGCCTGTGCTTCAGCCACATGATGTCTACAGGCCCTGCTCCCTGCACCCTTTAGGAGCCTGCGATTAAAATGGGGACTTGAATAATCTTTGAAACTACCCATCATTTTGCTTATTCATTCTAAAATTCAAAGTCAGGAATTGTCATAGGGAAGCTTATATAAGCTTTTATTTATAAAAATCTGAAGCTTTCTTTACAAACCTTGTGAATTCTCTTCAACCCCATTACTTCAGACTCTGATATGGAGAAGTCAATCTATCTGCTTCTTTCAGTTTCTGTGCCTCTAAATCAGCATCTCCTCTGGGAAGCTGCTGACAAGCCACTTGCCTTCCCCTTCTCCCTTTTTTCTTTACTACACTAAGAATTTCATGGCATACTTGCAGCAAAGAGAAGAGTTCAGCTATACCTCTCAGCTGATCAGATGGCAAGCTGCTCTGAGAGGCAGCCTGTCCTGGCTGTGCTCACTTCTCAGACTGCTTGTGCAGATGCTGATGCACAACTGACCCCAGCAAGCCAGTGCAGAAAGTCACAAAGAGAGAAGTGAACCCTGCTGTAGAAGTAAAGAAAGAACAACTCTGATGCAGAGAAAGAGAGAGAAAAGGGGAGGGAGAGAGAGCACACAATATTTTCAGCAGCAGCTGACTTTTATATCATACTAGGTAATTTGTGAAAATGCACTTTGAAATGACGTCTTCAGGATGAGTTTAAACTGCTGAAAGGGGTTCTCCTTTCTCCTCCATCACACCAGCTGGATATTTCTGCTACCTAAGTAGCACCAGTACTAACATTCATTCATCTATCCAGAAACTGATCCCAGTGAAAACTAACCCAAGCCTCTACCAGAAAAGAAGTTTCAGTGGATTCACTTGGCTAGGCAAGCATCACTGAGAATCATGTCAAAGGATACTTCTGTGGTTACTGATGCAATTTTAAATGGCCTAAGTAATCATGAAATTTCTGACCCAGAATAATAAACTCACCTGAGCTCCCATGGAGAATGTATCCACCCCCTTGCAAAACTTTTTCTGTTTTTGTTTGTTTGTTTTGATTTTTAGTATTCCTTTATTTGAATTGCTCTTTGCTCTTATTAAACACCCTATAATTTCCCTCATTGTTCCCTCCCCTTCCACAGGCTCCTCTGATTTAACCCCTTGAAGTCAGACAGGAAGAGACAGGTAACTTGACAGGCATCTGGAATTCATAAAATTAATATGTGCCCAGTGATTACACTGCACAGCAGATGAAGATACTGATGAGTCTTTTTCTGCAGTTGCAAGATGCAGAGCCATATGAAAGCGTGAGAGACACAATGGGATTTTGGAGGTGGGCAAGTCTTTGAGGTGAGGTTTATCCATGTCTTTAAGCCAGTTCCAAGCTAGTATGAGATTCAGAATTGCTCTTTACACCTACGTAGAGCTCATGTGATAAACTATGTCCAAAAGTAAAATTTAGTTGTAGGCTGACACAATATTGGAGAGAAGAAAACTGCTCACTTCATTTAACAGAGTAATGGGGCAAGACAGACTGCAACGAGATGTGCTTCTGGACAACTACATATGCTCCATTCAGTAGCAAGGCAAAGTGTAGCCAGAGAGGAAGATGCACTGAGGGAAAAGCCTGGAGGAGCCAAGACTGGCATTAGTTGTTTGTAACCTTGAGCAATATCACATTCATCTATTCAGTTTGCCAAAGTTCCTGCTCTCTTGCAGTCTAAAACTCTTCCCCTTAATTTCTCTCAGATTGAATTTCCCTTATTGTTTGGATGATTCAAAACAATCTGTTGTTTCCTTTAAACTAACTGCTATTATCAAAAGAAAGGAAAAGAAAGGAAAAAAAAGTGCTCTTATATCTAAAAGAAAATATAAAGAAGCAACAGTCTGAGAATTGTATCCCAATTCCCCTCTAGCAACCTGTCAGGGAAAGACTGCTATAGGGTGGCTCAGGGAGAGAAGTAAGAAAATGGGGAAAATGTGAGGAAAACAGTGTCTGTTAAAACTAAATGTATGTGAAGCATAGCCTACTGTCCTTAAAGCACAGTCTAAAAAAAGAATGCAAGCTGTAAAGTCAACATCAGTTGCCTCTTTTTTATCACAGGCTTTTCCCAGATTAAATAGCAGTGAATCTACATAGGATCAGAAGTAGCGAGTTTGACATCTGTGCCATATCAGTGTCTCTCCATCTCCAGAACATGTCAAGGAGCCTGGGTAGGACTGTTGGGGACACTGTCTTCTCAGTAGCCCAAACAGCTTTATGAGTTTACTGGATAGGATTAAAGACCAAATGGCTATTATTTTAGCAAATGGACATAGAAAAGTTGCAACTAAAATATTAGGGTCTACTTTTCCCATGCACTGACTTTTTTTTTTTTTTTTTTTATCCCATCTTAGGAATAACAAATTGTAATCCTTTTCTTGAAAATCAAGAGAAGCATTATGATCCTCAGTGTTGGACTGCAAATGCATAATACAGACCAGAAGAGACTATGCAATGTATTTTGCCAAAGCATATTCACATTATTGGAAAAGTAAACATTACAGTCAGGCCAAGGCTTTCTGAGAAATGGCATTTTTACTAAAACTTGTAGAGACTTTTTTCGTAAAATTATGAAATCTAGTCCAAGTAAGATTTTTTGGGTGCAGTCATCAAGGGACTTGTCTGATGGTGAATGATAGCTTCTGTCTTCTAGGAAAAGAGGGGTTGCTATGTTCTATGAAAAGAATTATTACTAAGCATCCTTCTGTCCTCTTTTGATCAGGTCCATTTTAAAATGGACATTTAAAATGGGTTTTAAATGCCTCCTGCAACCCAGTTGTGTTCCTGCTTTCCCCTAAGAAAATAATTGTCCATGCTAGTCAGACAAAAACTTGTAAAAATGTTTTTCTGCATCCTGAAGATGATGAGATCATGCAACAAATGTTACTTCTAGGGAGATAAAAGCATTTAGTCCAGGTTCACTTGCCTGCTGGACTAATTTTCTTTGGGCACAGAATTCCAGTCATGAATTGGAGATCAAAGCTCAAAAGCCCTGGTCTAGCGCTTTGCTGAGCTTTCACAAGGCAAATACAGGCAGACTTCCCTTCTTTTCAGATACTGTTTGCATGAGCAATGTGGCAAGTCAAAAGCTCTTTTGCAGGTACATGTTCTTGTTTGGCATCAGTGTTTCTTCTCCAGTTTGTGGGTATTGTGCATGATTGGAGGTCTTTGAAAAACTCAAGATGGTAGTGCTGGGACTCAAAAGCAATTTTACAGGGAAAAGGATTTCTCTTCTTTTGTCTCTTTCCACAGATGAGAGGGTACAAACTAAGAGTTTGGGAGGTACAATGGATGGAATAGGGAATGAATTCCTGACACATGTTTAAAAGTAGTTTGAGTCTTCAAATGTTGCATTTTCAATGTTTGAAACTGCTTTAACATCAAAGTATGGGATAATGGTATTTGCAGCTGTAAAATTTAAAGAGCCTCTCCCTCATTTGTGCACATTTTCTGTTGGGGGTTGTTCAATGGTGATTATTTGCATCCTTTCAAACTAGTGTTTACAGAGCTGAATTAATGTTTGGGGGGAAAGTACTTAATGGGAGTAAAATAGAAAGGGGCTCAGTGTTGTAAACTTTCATTCCTACCTTGTCCCACATGAGCCCTTAATAACTAAAATGAGTCTGATTTGCCTTTGGTCTTCCAGCTCCAAAACATGTTTGCCTGAAAATTTTTGTTGGATATTCTTCGCATGTTTTGATAATGTGACTTATGAGGTAACACTTCTACAAAGTTATAAATAAAACACACAGATACAAACACACACATACATGTACACACACTACATATAGACTTAGGAAATTATATGACTTTATATACCTCCATGCCTGTATGTGGCAGCAACCACAGTAAAGAATGGGAGGTAGTTCAAAATAGCATGTACAGTCCTTTATGGAGTTGTTATTAAACAGAATGTGGTCTTGCCATCCTGGCTGGTGGAAGTGTTTTATTTCTATGGGACTGGTTCCAGGGGAGTTGCGTCTGAGGAAGGAGGATCCTAGGGAAATGGGGGAGTCTCAATGAGATAGGACCAAAATCTGATCAGGGACCTTGAGAAGAATCTGTGTCGATTTGGAAAAGCACCCCAGAGTAGGGTATATATGATGCAGTATTTTGTCTTGAGAAGATAAGAACATCTTATGTTCTACTATACAAACATACCATCTTGTGAGGGCCTGCGGCTACCATTTCACAAATCCCAGACCTTCGTGACACATTTGATGACAGACAGTATTGCACTGATGGGATTTTCCAGTTTGGGACAGAATGAGTTGTCCTGTCATACTGGAGCAGCATTTTACAGACGATACTTATAAGAGTCGTTCAGGTACTGGTAACATCCAGACACCTTTACCGTCTAACAAAAGTTTCACAGCAGCAGGTTTGGACAGGACACCAAGAAGAAGCTGGTGCTGTGGTGGCACAGGCACTGGCCATAAGTAACAAGACTTTGGCTTCAAATTTCATTTTAAATCGGTGATTTAAAATGCCTACTGTCCTCCTGGTAGTTTATGAAGAATCAGCTGAGCTAGAGGAAAAGGGGCACCTCTGGCACTTCCATCAGTTTTGTATCATCTACTTGTTCCTAAAAGAACTGAGGGCATTAGGCCAGATCCGTCAACGCTCTGTTTATCATAGATTTAGACATGAAAGATATGTATTTTCTTGTGAAGGTACTTGCTTGCACTTTTCCATGCTAGTTAGTACAGGAGCTAAGCAATGTCGCCTGTCTGGCTTAGGACATATTTCACAATCAGGGATATTTAGCTGATCTGTACTCTCCATCTTCTATTGGAATTTGATCTGATTCTTCCCAGTTTATGTTCCTTCGCTATTGAATAGTTTCCCAGCCATCTCTAGTGGGTATGTCTGCGTAATTATACGCACATAATTGAGTTTTGACTTACATATTTAACTTCTCCAAATAACCACTAGTTTGTCACTGCTTTTCCTGAAATGTAGTATCCTGAACTAAGTTATTCCACACATGTTTAAAACTTGAGCCTCTTGGAAAAGAATATGCCTCTGAACCCTGAAGTAGTAACTCAGTATAGTAAAAATTATCTTTTTTTTTTTTATTTCACATTATGCTACAAAGATGCTGTTCAGCTGCTGAGTGCTTCACCTACAGCTCTCTCTTACCTTCATAATAATCTAGATTTATTCCTTGGTTAAGTATGTCTCCTCTGGATTTTTTTTCCCTATATAAACTAACTGAATAGCCTCAACATCAGCCTCATTCTGTGGTGTCTTCTCCAGTCTCCGATCTGCACTGTCTGCTTGTTTTTCTGTTTAGATGGCAGCTCTACCAGATGTTTCTCTCATGTTGCTTTCCTATAAGCTTTCCTGTGTTACTTTATTTTTCAAGAGATTAATGATAAATCAATAAGTAATGAATAAATAGAAAGGGCTAAAGACAATTCTTGTGGATCTTTCACAGGCTCCATACTTTGCCAGTTGCCAGGGCAACCTTCATGCAGTCCTTCAGGCAGCCTCTCTGTGACAGAGAAACTGCAAATTAAGTTTGAGCATAAGATTCTGCAACATGCAAGTCATAATCCAACCATCTCACAAGACCCATTTCCTTTCACCGCCCATTTTGCTTAAGTCTAATATAGAAGTTTGAGGGGAAGAAAAGCAGATGCTTTTTTTTGGCAAGGATATTCCTCATAAACCTTCCATTACTGGCTTTTATACTTATTTCTATGGGGAGAGAGCTAAACTCTTCTAACCTGAGTTTGTATGACTTTAACTCTGAATGCCATCTTAATAGGCCTTATTTTTTTGCAATTTGATCTTCAGACTAAATAAATAGCCATTTATTGAACAGCCATATATTAGCAACTTTTAGATGGCTCTTCATATAAAAATGGTAATTCTCATTTTCATTTCTCTACATTCCATTTCCTTTATGAACTTGCTATTGGATTTTTTTCATGATCTTTTGTCCTTTAAATCAGATGCAATCCTTCAAGTTGGCTGGATGTGTTTCAATAACTGGTCTTACTACAGAGCTCAGAATAACTGTACAACTGTTGCACCAAAACTGCTGAGGTGTTAGCAAATGCTCATCTGAAAACCCAGTGATCAAATCAGTAGCAGGTTTGGCTGCATCTGGCTTCATAAGCAAATGCACTATTTCCAGAATTGTCTACTATATTGTCTATCTGCTATATTGCTTTAGCTCTGTGTGGCTAGAACATAGTTTACTGACTCCCCGAAAGTTGAGGGAGGGGAAGATGCGGCTTAAAATACCTGCAATCTGATTGCAGAATGATTGCAGACATGTGATTTAACAAAGGTCCTGAGGTGTATTTGTGTGTGTGAGTGCACATGCCTAGGTTTGTCTATCCTATTTGCCAAGGCACAATGAGAGTATGTGATTTATGGTCAAGATCAATTGCCTTAACAAATAAAGCCAAAGCCAGACAAAATTTTTTGAATTACATGAATAAGATAAGATAAAATTTTTTTTTGTCTATTTGAGAATGCTAATGCTGAGGTCCTGATTTTACCCAGAAATATTAATTATTGGTCTCAAGGGTGGACAAAATTGTTAAAAGAGCTATGCCCAGGTTTATGTGGTCATGGATGACTTAGTGGTTGTTGTGACTGTATTTTTAATAATATCTTCTTAATCATACCTTTATTAATATTAGGCTAGATTGGTAAAGAGGGATCTTTAGTGTCTCAGCTATGGCTTGTACATTTTGGCCACAAAACACGCCATTCTATATTGTATTTAAATATTTGGGCCAGTGGAGGAGAGCAAAGTTATTTTTGTGAATGCTTGATTCACTGTGTTCTCTACTTCAAATTACTTGAATTAATTGATTTTGTCCATAGGTTTAGCAATCTGTAGATTTTTAGTCTGAAAGAATTTGCCAACCCAAAAAAGTTACTTTTTTTTTTCTGACATTTCTTTATGGTTATCCAGCAATCTATCTCAAAGTGTTTTATCCTTCCAGCCAAATCATGACTAAGCTGCTGAGCCATAGCACAACCTCCCAAAATTTTATCCTTAGTCTTATCAATTTCACCTTTCTTATTTTTTTCAATTCTTTATATTTTACTGGTCTTAAAATGAGACTCCTGCATTGACAATTAAACATCATTTAAAAGAGTTTATGTTTTTGACAGAGTAGAATTTTATAGATAACTGCCTGCATTGATTAACTGAATATCATTAAGCTATCAACTAGATGAGAGTAAGACTAAGTTTTACTTGAAAATACATGGTAAAAGACTTTATTTATTTATCTATTTATTTATGTTGTGGTGGTGGTGGTGACTTCTGCAAAATTTGTGGAATTTGTGGAATCTCTCATTGAGATTTTTAATGGCCCTATTCTTCCTGGAGTATTTCCTTAAATGCATTATTCAGCAGGTGTTCAGAGTTGAGAATCCTGGGTTAAGTGATCTCTATTCTACTACTTTGAGTAGTAGCTGATGAGTCTGGTGCAACATGAATCTCTGCTCAGAGTAAGTGATTCCAACCAACTCCACAGGCTGTTTAGCAGAAAAACAAGCCTCTGGTTCAAAACATCTTCAGAACTTGTTTTTCAAAGACTCACATTTGGACTTTTACAGACTGGTCTGACTTCCTAGAGGAATATGAACATCATAGTGTAGATGTAAATTCTGAGAAGTTTTTATGCTATGAAAAATATTTTTTTGCCAATAGGTAGCCAAGTCTATGCTGCTTGGATACGATGAGAAATGTGTGTCTCAGAATGGCAGTCCAATGTCACCTTATTTGCAGGACAAAGGTTTGAAGTTTAAACTTTGAGTGGGCATCTTGGAATTGTCAGACAGAGTCCAGGCTTAGAGTTTTCTTGATAGAGCTTCAATGTCTTCATTACTGCAAAATTCTCAACTGCTAAAGTATGTGGCATCAGCTCAATGCAGATTTTATTAATAAAAATGGAAGCAGAAGCACCAACAGCCATCTCAAACCATCTTTGCAGTGTATATGTGGTTTCCTACACACATTTATGTGTGCACTTTTTTTTTTTTTTTTTGAGGTAAGATTACTCTTTCTGTTCCAAGGGTGGGGGTACACATGTAAGTGGTCTGGAATAACCAGTTTCCCAGTTTGCGGCTTCACCATGAAGAGCAGTCCAGTTGTTCCTGATAACTCCGAGGCAGATATGGCCACGCATGCGTGCATGGACATGGGCATGCATATGTGTGCCCTTGTACCTGCAGGTGACCAACCTCATGAAATTTTCCAGTGTATCTTGTATCTTACTCTGAGTTTCGCCAGCCCCTTTGTGGGCCTCATTTCATTTCCCTCAGCTCACAATCTGTCTGTCATGACTCACACACTCTGGCTTTGATTTAGACTCCATCTGCTTTTTCATCCAGTCACATCCAGTTTTTCTGTAACACACCATAGGAGAAATGCAGTACTGGAGCAGGGCACACCTCTGTATTCACATGGCGGTAGGAGATGTATGTTGACTCTACCCTCAGTTTCTCCTTTGCTCATCTTTCTCATTGCAACTATTTGACTAAGCTAAAAAAAGTGGTGGAATTAAGTCCATACATGGTCCTAATATGGTAGGAACAAAGAAACTTGGAGAAAACTGGCCTTCTGTGAAGGGCTGAGACCAGATCAGTGTTGCCACTGGCTGGAATACACTATGCATTTATGTGTATTTCAGAAGAATGTCCTTTCTACCCTTCTTACACAAAGGCATATCACAGTAACTTGAGGAAAAAAAAACAGCACTGATTTTGTCTCTTCTCCACAAGCAGAGGGGACACAAAGGTTACAGGGAGGCTGTTCATGTCCTTCTGCCTGTCAAGCAGGAATAAAACACGGCCCTCTGGTAGCAGGAGGCACCTGGTGTGGATGAGATGCTTGCCTCCAGACTGCTACTGTCTGCTCACAAGGACAGGGTGACCCTTGGATGAATAAATATACTTCGGTAAACAGGGAAAGATTTTCCCCCATTAGCTTAAACAGAGAGATCATGTCAGTGAGAATAAAGAAAAGGCCAGGGAAATACAGGGAACAAAAGCAAATATCACCCTCTCCAAGAAAACAGCTAGGGAGATTTCCCCCTCCATCACTTTGTCACAGACTCCCTCCATTAATGAAAATTGCCTGAGAAAATTTAATATAAGGTCAGTCACTGAAATCAAAGCCTGGACACAGTTTTCCTAGCAAGACCTGCTTAGAGGCAACTGATTTGCTTCTAAGAGAGCTTATGGAAAACCAGCTGTTAAGATGAAACAGCCACTTTAACTCAGATGAAGCTTTACAAATATCAGCAAAGGGCATGTGGTCCACCAACCAGGGGTGTATTAAGAACATATTCTTAGTACCTAGCTTCCTTTCCTGATGCTGATAAGTGGAGCATACCCAACAAACTGTTTGAGACTGTATCTAAACATCTATATGCACAAAAACTATGATAGAGATGTAGAACAGTGGAAAGTTGCAGAATACACAGAATTTGATTTTACCTATTTACTGACAAATCCACAAGGAGAGTGTATTAAACAAAACGGCATCTTGTCTTTGGGTAATAAAGTTTCACATGCATGACATGAACTATTGAGAAATGCATTTTCAAGACAGAGATCAAGATATGCTCCAGATTGGAATAGAGAAGTTGCAGACAAAGGTGGAAGTCTCTGTTCTTAGCCACAACTGAGACAAGCTGGCAAAAATGAGAGTTGGATTTCTCAGATCAGAGGTATGCAAAAATATGTGGAAAGTGTTTTAGAGAGAAACCTGTTACAAAAGTGTGGAGAATGCGGCTTCTCTGACATATTACTTGGTGACCTGTTAACACTCTCTAATTCTTTTTCTTGAGTTCTTACATTTTAAGACTTTATGATAGTACAAATTGTGAATAGTGATTCAGAGACAAATACAGATAGTTTAAATATAGGTACAAACATGCAATTTTACTCCTCTCCTTCTAACACTGAGAATCTCCCTGTTTAAACTTTTCCCATGTTGTTTTAAAATGTTATAGGTGATGGGAAACCAAAAAGGCTTTCCTCCCTTTCAATGCTTTTCCTGGCTGTATACAAGACATGGGACATGGACCAAATACTTTTCCTTACAACTGTTTTTAGGCAACAGCTCAGGTAAATGACAGAAGATGTGCTCCTAATTGCCTCCTCTACTTAAGAAAATCTCAGAGTAGAAATTGAGAAAGAGGCAAAATATTCTACTTGGGAATGCTTCTGCGGGTGAAAGGTAAGAGACTGTTAAAAAGATCTGCGGTGACAAGGATGTGATTGCAAGCAGAAGCATCAATATGTTTCAATATGCTTCTAGGCTGAAGGTCTAGTTGTGTTTACACTGGTATGTATAGGTCCAGAAAGTCTGGAAGGATAACACCAATGGAGAATGCAAAGAGCTGCTCTCCTACTTTCCACATGGCAGATTGGCAAAAAGCATTGGCTTGTGTCAGTATCCATGTCTTGTTATTGTTCTTCTGCCACATTATGTATATAGTGGCTCACCATAAATGAAAGCAAAGGCCTTAATAATTATGAACTTGTTCTTAGCCACCATGTAGTCCATATCTCACTCCTCCACATACTTTTATAGTCCAGGCAGCCTAACAGTGTTGGCACAGAAAGCAGCAGAGAGATGGCATCAATGCTTTGCTCCTTCTCACAGCTGAATCAATCCTCTATGCGATTTAAAGAGAGCAGCCACATGCTTCTCTTTGAAGACTGCACTTAACAAGGCTGGCCCAACTGACGAGTGCAATAGACTGCTTCTCTCAGACCAGCTATAAGGTGACATCCTCATCCTCATCTTCATCCTCATCCAGGTCTGTGGAGCGTAGGCTTAGATCCTTGAGAATGTCTGAGATGTTTTCAGCAACTGGCCCTGCCAATTCCATCTCTTCCAGGTCAGTATCAGTGGCAGAGGTGGAGCAGAGGCCTTCCCCCTCATCACATAAGTGCAAGGGCTGGGGGGAATGGGAATGGAGAGGCAGCGGGCTCTCTGCCCTCAAGTCTGCTGCTTGCTGTGATGCCGCCATGCAGTTGTTTTGCCGGTTCCACACTTGTGTGGTCTGGCTGACCTTCTCACCACTGACTGAAGTTCGGTTGGTATCTCGGAAACTGGCAAGGGGTGGGCGGAGGCGAACACCAGAGCGTGTGGAGCCCTCTATTGCCTTCTGAAGCTATTGGAGAAGATCAGAGAAAACAAAAACAAAAGCAATAAAAAAAAAACAAAGAAATGAAAGGGAATCCCACTCAATCATACCCAGCAGAAGTTCAACTACTCTTCACGGTAAAGGGCTCACACAAAGAGAATCACAGTTCTACTGCCTGGCTCTGAGAAGATCATATTTACACGGGTAACTTTTATTTCACAGTAAATGACAAATTCCATGGCACTTTCAGAGATAGTAATAGCCGCTTAGTTAAAAGCCCTACTTTTATGAAAAGGACCAACCATCTAACATCTCTGTAAACAACATCTGCTGCCTCCTCTAAAATACATTCCTCCAGTTCCTCTACACAGCTATCAAAGAGTTGACTCAGAATGCAAGACTAGATTGAAAAATACAGCTGCCACAGCTATTTATATTCCAAGCTGGATCCCCAGCAGGTGTGAATGTTTTGTGATAATCCACAGGTTGTTTGCAGCTGAGAAGGAGCAGACAGGAGGATCTTTACTTACCTCTTCCAAAGCCAACACTCCCCTCAGCTTTCCCATACTGGTTACATAGGCATGGCTGAGGCCCAGTAATGAGAACAACGTATGTGTCTATGAGCAAAAATACAAAAGACTTTTTCAGGACTTTGGAGGCGATAATGTGATACTTTGTAGTAGACCTAGGACACAGGATTTAGAAATGGGACACCCAAAAGTATATAGCTCTGCAGTCATCACACTAAAAAAAATCTACCTCTTTTATTCCTTTTTCATAATTAGCAAATAATTGTCCTTCTGCTCTATCCCTGTAGTTATGAGTATGTTGATGATACAGGGAACATTCTCAAGGTCATTCCCATCCTCCATCTGGCAAACAAGAGATTATTGTACAACTAGCTGTGCATTTGAAGACTTGTGCAGATCATATTTCATTTCGTCCTGGAAATAAGAATATCTGGTAATAGAATATATTAATATACATATCTATTTTCTAGAGGTAGTGATTACAGAATCAGGAAAAAAAACAAAAGGAGTCTGAAAGAAACTTCTGAGGGGTCTTCTGCCTCATCCAAGGAACTTCATCTTTTCAGCCAAGACACTATTAACCATGCCCACATTATTCTTGGCCTTTTGGGACCAGTCTGTTCTGGATGTCAGAAGCTTCTTAGAGCATTTATTTTAGTGCTCTCTTCACCACTGGAAGGCTTTTTCTTTTTTTGCCTTTTTTTCTCCTATTCCAGAGTGCTTCCCGATAAAATTTTAGCCTGTTACTCCTTATCCAGTTCAATGGGAACACTGGAAACGGGTTATTCTCTTTCCCTTACAAAGCCTTCTTAATAAAAAGACAGATTGTCATATTGCTCAGCAGTCTGTGCTTCTTCAACCTAAGTATACCCTATTCTTTTTCTTCATAAATCAGGCTTTCAAAAACTTTCAGCATTTTCAGTGCTCACACATGGATCATTTCTAACTTATTTATCTCTTCTTTGAAGGTGCACAGCAGCTGGACTGTAACTGTGGCCTTACATGAAGTGATTCTTTTGTAGATAATTCTTGCCTTTTTTTTTAACCTCACATGATGCGAATTGAGATTATCCTTGGTTTACGCTTGAACATGACATTTAATATCTCATGTTAAAACCCCACTTGTGATCTTCATGTATAATTTTTTATCACCCTATATTCAAAAGATAACTGCTATCTTATTTTCAGATTATAGCCAGCCTTTTAGAAACCTCCAAACTCATTTTGCTTTTTTTTTTTTTTTTCCGCCAAGGCTGAGATGTTACTTCTTTGGTATTAGTAATTAATTACTTTTGTGGGATGCATACTGACGGAAAGAAAAAAAACACTGTACTCTTTTACTTCAGTGGGCAACTTTCCCTCTGCATTGAGTAAATGTCCAATCATTTCTTATTCCTGATGTGCTTAAATAATGGTTGCTTTTTCACCAGGTTGTCCCCTCCTAGCTGTGCTCTGGTTCTTCCAATTTTGTCCCTACCTGCTGTGCTTGTCTTTTAAGGTCATCCTGAGCTGACTCTAAAACTCGTATGACCTGCCTTTCTCTTTGCTTATGCTTCAGATTCAGGCCAGTTTCATGAAACTTTTCTCACACTGAAGCAGGTTACAGATTCCTGACAGAAACACTCTGAAAAATTAATGAGTACTCATTCCAGTGCTGTACACTGACAAACTAGAGTGTAAATCACAGTAATGCCCCAGAAGAAGGGCATATAACTCTTCTGAATCAAAAAATGTGGTATGCAAAAGCTATTTTAATAAATGAACTCAAACTTCTCATCAAGAAGCCTTTCATTTTCCAGGAGACTCCAGGTATGTGTGGAGGATTACCGGCACAAAATGATTTCTGTAACAGGATGTGGAAGTTGCTCATGGGAAATACAGCTGGACATGGACAAGATGAGCAAGTGAAAGCTGAAGAGGCGAAGAAGAAATAAGTCATAGGCTGGACTTGCAATGATTATCAGTGGAAAAAAAAATACCGTGACTGAAAAGGACATCTGCACCCACCTTGTGCAGGGAAGTTCTCTCCACCAGTTGGAAAGGGGAAGGATCTATTCGGCAGCTGTCAAAGCATACATCCTTGTCCAGTTCCTCCTGTTCCCAAGCATCTATCTGACACAGGAAGAAGATGAATCAGAGTAATCAGTAGTCTTCCTAGCTTGTGCAAATCAGACCCCCCACCATTTTCTTGTTAATGCTTCTTCCCTACTGTGTAGTTCACCCGTCTGCCTTGCCCATTGTATCATGCCCCTCAGGGTTCTTTCCTTGCCAGATGTCCTTATGATAACACAGCAATTCCAGTAACTCAGGAGAGAAAATCACCTGAGAAGGTAAAGCTTTGTTCCTTCCTGTTTAAAGGGAGGATTGAAACTTTCTGAGTACAAAATAATAGTCCCCTTATGCAAAGCATGAAGGCACAACATTGACCTATTGAAAGATCCAGGTGAGGAGTGACATCAGGTGAGGTCACTAGCCCAATACCCTCCATGCCGATGGCCTAACTTCAAAGCTAGATGGGATACTCATAGCCTTGCTCGGGCTATCCAGCAGAAAAATATAATTTTAGTGAAGCTTGCCCACACTTTCCAAAAAGAAAATGGTTGTGTGTGTGACAGGAAGAATTATGAATTACAGGAAATGAACAAAGGAATGATCTGCTTGCCCTCACTTCCTTTGTGCATTCAGTCTTACCTCTTCTGGACTCATTGTATCAACAACTTCTGCCAGCTCCTGCAGGAGAAAACACTGTTCAGTATAGAGACAGAGACCAGAGTTTCACATTGTGCAGAAAGGAAAGATGTGCACTCTGTCTTCAATCTTTCTGGTCCCCTTTTTGTTCCAGTGTGTAGTGAATTATTAGGCTTTTTTTTTCTACTTAAGCATTGTAAGTGTACTTTATACTTGCTGTCCTTCACTTGTCAAAGATGGATTATGGAACACTTTTGGAGCAATTATGTGCCTAAACATAGGCATCTAGTGATGCTTTAGATTCTCTTGTGGGAGACAGGATAGGTGTGATATCAACCAACCCTGTGCAGATAGCTTAGATACACAAGGACATTTAAAATGGCACAAGACAAAGCTATCTTTTCATTTTTATATGTTTAAAACTTTGTCGAAGGGGCAAGAACTGCATTTTTTCCAGGTTAACCAATATGACATTAAGATTTTTTGCTGGAAAAAAATTCCAAGACCCACTTATGATGGCAGCCTTGACACCTGAGAAAAGTTGGCTCTATCTAGGAGCTTACATATTCCATATTCATCATGCCCTTTCTCCCTGGAGGGAGTTCCCCACTGAGCTTGACAGAGTTCAGGACCATAAGCAAGTCAACTATTTGGCCAGATGCTGAATGGTTCTGTGTATCAGATTCTATTTCAATTGTATCCCTTCCCTCTTCAAAGTAATGCTAGGCTTTCTGCCTAACCTGGACGGCTCTCTCCATTTCAGGTGGACGGCTGTAATAGCACAAGAGTTGCTGGATCAGTTGTCTGAAACTCCAGAAATTACCTGAAGGATGAAAACAAACATATGGATTGGAACAAGTAAGAGAAGGAAATACAGAACCCCATATCCATCTCCTTGCCCATGACAGACTGGGAAATGGTATGAAGGACATATTAGATGGTATATGACAAATTTCAGCCAGCCAAAACATCATTTGAGTTGTGAAATGGTGGCTGGAAAATGCCAGAATATTCCTATGCAGTCTCTGTTCATCAAGAGGAGGAAGACATTATAAAATAGTCCTTGCAGGTAGTATTCAGAGATCAGTGTTCCTGATTAAAAAACAAACAAACAAACCAAAAAACAGAAATGAGACTACGGGCATAGCAAAGGACTAAACACAAGGGAGAGGAATTAATATTGAAAGAGGGTAACGAAGTCAGAATAATGGATGAGAAAAAAAGATTTTGTCAAAATGCGGATTAAATGACAGGAAAACAGAGAAACTGCTGTGACAGAGGGTTCTGCAGAATGTGGTTTGGGAAATGAGGATGGAGAGGATTCAGGAATGACTTCAAAGACTGAACATATCAACAGCCTGAATATGAGGGGTGCAAAAGAGTACGCGTCTACAGTTTGTACCAGCAGTACAAGATGGGAATTAAAATGACTGCAGAATTATTCTTGCAGACAGTGCAGACAGGATTAGCAAAATGGAGGAGATAGGGTTTGCTGCTGTTGTGAAGTGAAATAAGTCTGTGGAGGAAGGTAGGCCAGAAACAATTACATCTGTGAAACCAAATGAAGGCAAATAGGGCCCTGTGAAGTCCCCTTTGTTCCATCCACTCTTGTGGATGGAAAGCTGACAGTCACCAATCTTTTCTTTCAGTCTCTGGGATACCAGCACCTTGCACGGGCATGTTTGTACAGTAATGTTAAAGCTTCCACAAGCTACCTACTATGACAGGGCTGGTGCATGCCAGAGGTCACCATACCTGAGGGTTGCTGTGTCCCCAGTGGTTCTGGAACTTGTTTAAGAGAACTTGTTGGGCCATTTGGTTCTTCTGGGTGACTGGGAGTGGGACTAGGGGGCTGAGGCAACTGTTATGGAAAGGAAACAAAATAAGATCTATTCTGAATTTCAACCTCTCTCAATATCTTACTATTTCCTGAGCAGTCTCTAGTGTAGTCTCTCCTCCCTCACCTCTGCCTTCTCATTGTCATCCTCATCCTCATCAACATAAGCAAAAGATTCATGCTTCAGCTTGGGCAGTGTTGGCCATGGTCCCTTGCTGTGCCCATCATAGGGTGCCTCAGCCAGCTTCTGCTGCATCTCTCTGTGGAGGTGTTGTCGCCGTTCTGGGCTGATATGTCTCTGAAGGAGAGCCTGCAAGTCAGATCGCTCCACAGATCCTAAAAGGATCATGGACTCTGCAGGGCATAGAGCAGAGAAGCCATTAAGCACCCTCTGGAACATATTATCCCTCCAGATTTTGAAAATCCCCCTTTATACTCTGCTCCTTCATCCCTTCAAGCCCTTAAGAGTATGCTAACTCATACTATGCCAAGTTGTACAAGAGACATTGACCAGCCTTGCTAACTACTGGTAATACACTGTGGGGCTGTGGGAAGCTAATAATTCCTGAGTTCTACTATATCTAGAGTACCACATCAAAAGCAGACTCTTTACTTATACGAGATCCCTCCTTGTTGCCAAAATTAAATCCACAAACCTCTCACATATCTCTCCTACCTTCTGTATCTGCTTCATTCCCCATGTGCTAGCCAACCTTTCTGACCATCTGAAATACCCTTTTGTCATACATGGCCATCAAGAAGATTTTTGGGATGATGAGTGAGTCACACTGCCTCCTGCTCTTCAAATTATGCAATTTGAGGGCTAGTTTCTTTAATTCTTTAAGTCTTCAGGAATGACTTTTTTTTTTCACATAGCCTACCTGGAGAGTCCACCAAAGGCAAAGTCTTTACAGTGGTGCTTTGAAGTAGAGTTTTCAAGTCCCGGTATTTACAGTTGGAACTAACGAATTTCACATCTTGAACCATAATATCCTCAACAAAGATATTATACTTGCTGTGAATTTATGGGCAATAATGAGAAGAGTTAGCATATTAAAAGTGTCCAGTAGATAAATTCCCTAAAGAAACATATACATTGAACATTTATTTAAAAAATATTCTCTATAGTTGGTTAATAATTTTCTGTGAGAGCATGCAAAGAAGACCACTCAATGTGATCTACACAAAGTAACTGTATTTTCATGACAACTCTATTGCATTCCTTTGACCTTCACCAAAAAAAGCACACACATGTAATATTTATAAATATAGATGTTTGTGAATTACTGAATAGCCAACTATCCAAATAAAATGATATTTCAACATTTAGGAGGAAAACAGTTCAAAAAGCAATGGAAATGAGACATATGTTTTATTTAACTGAAGCGATTTGATCATATTTACACAAAATCAATAAAGTTGCAGATGATTCAGACCTGTCCTTTCAGCAAAAAAAAGAATTTCTCCATTTCTGTATATGAAAACTTGTTCTACTCCACCTTTTGTTTTGTTCTCATTCTAGTTCTATTCTTTTAATTTAATTTTATTTTATTTTTATTCCTAACCCCCTTTTCTCTCATGATATCATCCTCTTCTGTTTCATTTCTCTACCACTCCCCAAGTACCACATCCCTACCTCTACCTCTGTTTGTACTGCACCTTATGTGATTCCAGCCCAGGTCTGGTAGGTAGGGCAATTTCTTCACCTGGATGATGCTGTCATAGAGGCTGGGCTGCAGACTCTGGGCCACCATGTTGGCAAGAATGACAGCCACCATCATGGGGAGGATGTGAGAGATCTGACCTGTCAGCTCAAAGCAGATTACAGCAGTGGAAACAGTGTGGCTTACTGCTCCTGTCAGAGCTGCTGCGCCTTTCCCAGGTAAGGTGGAAGAGGTACAAGGAGAAAAAAGGAAAGAGTGTCATATAGAAACAGAATATTATGTCAACGGGAGAATCAGAAGAATAGGAACAGATGAAGAAAGAAAAAGATGTGAGGACTCACCGATCACAGCATACCCTCCAGGTAAGATTCTATAAACAATACCATCAAAGAGAATCCCATCAGGAAAGAGTGATGCCATGATTTCCCCAATTAGACGGCCAAACGCAGCACCTGGAAAACATCACCAGGGATTATGGAATTAACATCTAGGGAATACTATGCTGCACATCTGTGCTAGAAAATCACTAGCATGTTTTCTAAAACCATCAAAATCAAACCTTACATAAAGATGACATTAGGGGCTAAAAGGTAGTGATCTCTTGCAAGAGAGGCTGCACTCCAAAAGCAGAAAAAGATGCATAAATATCATTGTAACCCCCCATATTTCTCTACTTAGGAGAAATACAGTCACAGAAATATTTATGATCCCAGGGAGGAAGAAGTATGTTTTAAAAGACATTAATTTTTTTTGAATGTTTTGTGTAGCGCCAATCCAAATCACAGTTAAGGCTCTTCATGCACTCCGTTTATTAAAGTCCAGACATTAAAATCACCGTTTCAAAGAAGGCATTAGGTGGAAAGGGACCTCTGCAGGACCTCTGATCTGACTATTTGAAATTGGGCAACTTCGGTCTTTGTCCAGACAAGCTTTGAAACGCTCCAAGGATGAAGATGCCCCAGCCTTTCTGAGCACCCTACCCTTCTCTTCTTCATGTTGAACAAGCCCAGCTCCCTCAGCCTCTCCTTGTTTGTTAAATGCTTTAGCTCCCCAGCTATCTCAGTGTCACTTCACCACTCCTGAACTTGGTCAGTACCTATTGTACTGAGGTACCTGAAATGGCACCGTATTACAGAATGGTATACCAAGGGGAATAACCACTTCCCTTGCCTTTCTGGCTCATCTTTTTTTAATATAACCTACTTCATGGTTGGCTTTCATGCAGAGGCACTCTGCTGACTCATGTTCAGTTGCTGTTTAACAGAACCCACAGGTTCTGAACACAATTAATTACACTTGAGTTATGGATACTTAATTCCATGAGCTTGTGTTCTTTAATCTAAAATAGATTTTCTTTCTTAACTACAGTATCTTTTTTGTTTATCTTGAAATTAAAAATAATTAAAAATCAATGAATTGTCATAGTAGTAATAAGTGGTAGATTACATTGTTGCTACTAGTTTTGAACTTGTCTCCTAGCTGGTCTTCAGGTGGGAAAGGAGCAGCTATTACTAATTATGTTACTAATTGTGTAGTTATGAGAGTTCCTTTGTAGGTGAAGAAGCAGGGAGATGAGGAAGTCATGAGCATGCTTCCCACAACTTGGATTTCACTGTGTAAAAGGCAAGGTATTCCCTCAGCATTTGAACCCGAATATCTGTGATACAGGACAGAAACAGGGACTCAGAGGCTGGAAGTAGGACTGTTAATAGAGATTGGCACAGACACAAAGTGGTAACCAGACTCCTCATTCTCTCAAAGAGTCCTGCTGTCTAATCTACTCCATCTGGTAGACATATATCCTGCAACATAAATTCAAACTTACCCAGAACAAAAACAGGCATGAAACCTCCACAGGGAATTGGCATGGTGGTGGCAATGACAGACATCCAGAACTAGAATAGAGGTAGAGGGTAGGATTGTTAGTGAGCGTGATAGTATTTCCTGCAGTCCCACTCTACTGTCCAGCCTATGAATCTATAAAGATATATATTCTTAGGGAGCTGGCAGCTCAAGAAGAAAGTAAGAGCAAAGGGACTGTGGGGAGTGAAGGGATCTAGAAAAACTCCAGTAACACACCAGCAGAGAGGCAGAGGACCTCCAGGTGACTAATATGTTAGTAGTGAAACCCAAGTTACAAAGGTAGATAAATCAACATGGAGATTTCCTTTGCCTAGGAATTTGGAAGGTGAGATTTCCCATGCTTCCAACAGCTGTTTGTTTGTTTGTTTGTTTGTTTGTTTTGTTTGTTTGTTTTATAGAACAGTGTTTTCAAAATTTCATAGACTTACTTACAGACATATTTAGATAAGAAAGGATCTCTGGAGGTCTCTCCTCCAACTCTACTCTCAGAAGAGCTAACTCAAAACTTGGATCAAGTTGCTCAAGGCTTTGTCCAGGTGATTTCTGAACATCTCCAAGGGTGGAGATTCACCAGCCTTTATGGCTTGAGCCAGAGCTGAACCATTTTCAGGAGAGGTTTTCTTTCCAGATGTCCCAGTGTAATTTTCCTTTATTAGGGAATTGTGTACAATTGTACACAAGTTGTGTACATTGCGTCTTGCCCTCTTACTGAGTTGGGAACAATGATAAAAAGCTAATATGGTAGTGTTGAGACCCTGCTAATTCCTGCATAGGTAGTTCAGCCCAGAACAAGTTGTTTTCTAGAGGCATCAGTCTAACCTCATATACACTGCAGAGGCCAATAAGCTCATCTCTTTTTAGACAACGTAGCAAGCAGTTTCCATAGTCAAGGAATCAACAGAGAATGCTGTTATTTCAATAGTTTGTACAGAGGAGTGTATTGGTTAGATCTCCTTTGCTACAGCAGTACTGCAGTGTGTAGGGAAGGGCCACCATAGGCCAGCACATCAAGAACAATACTCTGAAGTTTTCCTTATAGAACTAGAAAGCTATATGCTCTTCAGATGGGGCAATGCCTTCCTGCTGTTCAAGGTTCACTTTTGAGGAGGAGATGTCTCTGCAGAAACATTTCTAGCTATAGACAGATGAGATGCAAATTTCATTTGAGAGTCACTTTCATGAGAGGAAATACAGTCAAGAGAGCTTTTCTAGAGAATTTCCTTTATAGTTGGCATAAAAAAAAATGTGAAGAGATAGCTTTCCCTTTAGGAAAGCCTTCTGCAAAGATAACAAAGAACAAGTAGAATGTGCCTTACAGCTCCTGCTCAAGAGACATTCTAGGACAATGGACTGGATCATCTATTTGATATTGGTTTTTACTCTTCTATCCAAAAGCCATCTGATCTTTTAGTGAAGAAGCTCCTGGTTGGTTATAAAGTCAATGAAGCTGTAAAATGGGAACACTGTAGACTGAGTGCCTTCTCCTCCTATGTCAAACTTAGGCCAGATGCATCTGAGAACTGGGACTGTGGTGCGGTGGAGAATCATGCCAAGTCTTTGCCCAGAGTCAAAACAGCTGGTTCTTTCTATATTATCTATCCAAGGCCAAATATATCCTGAAAAAAAAATGGCTTGGAGCTGCTATCTTGTCATTTGACAAAGCATTAGTAATTTTCTACTGAGAGCAATAACAAGGGACAAGGCCAACAAACCTAGATTTTCAAATACAGGTCTTTCAATGGAGAACAGATGGAATCAGGATAGATAGACTGTAGTCCATCCTCCTTTCATTCAGATAAGTAAGATTATATCTTCTTGGTACACTATAAGCAGAGTTATCATAGGAACAAAACCCTGAACTGCCTGTCAGAAATTGGATACAATGCTTTTAATTTAGGTGGAATCAACTGTGTCCATCAGACATTAAGTTCTGATCTACCAAAATATTTGATTGATATCGCTAAGTTTTCTCTGCACTTTCACACCTTCATAACAAAATAATTCACCATTTCTGGGCTATTCTCCCTTTTTTCTTCTTTATTTTCTTACTTTTAGGAAAACTTTTCCTGCTACTTGTATTTTGAACACTGGAATGTAAGTTTTTCTTCTTTCAAATCTTTTGTCTTGCTCATGTATCTGTTACACAGCTGATCTTTTCAAAGCCTGAACATTTGTAGTTTCCTAGGACTGTATCAGCCAAGAACATTTAATCTCCTGTTGCTTTCCCAGAAGTGAGCAAAACTAGTGTCTCAGCTGAATTTCTTCATGAAGCCGCAGTGCAATTAGCAAATCCTGAAGCCTAATGAACACATAAAATGTACTTGCATGATTTTATTAGTCTCCTGTCTATAGTCAGGAATATGAAGCACACAGTATCAGACTTAGAATATGTATAAATTACCAGAAATCTTTTTACTCAGTAACTTATTTTACTGGACCTTGAGAAATCTATTCTGATACAGTAGATCTTGAGAGTCATTCAACAGAGGCATAAGCAAATAGGGAAGAGGGAAGGAGGTCAGGAAATTAAGGTCAGGAAACCAATCCCTTACAATATTTGTCATTTTGCCTTCAAAGTTGGCAAACATCACATCAAAAGATTTAAGACCTCACTCTAGCTGTAGTGCTTCATTCAGTATCTGTCAGCATCTCACTGGCAGTGCACAAAATATTTTAAAAAGGATTGAGAATTTTCACCCTGACTGGAGAAAGGTTATGGTGGTCTGTTTCCTACCTTCATGAGAAAGAAAAGGAGGATGATGATGAAGACACTGACTTTGGGATGGATCCAGGCAGCAGATTTCCCTAGGATCTGGAGATCCCCCGTGTATTTTGCCCAGGTGTAGTTATCAAAGAGAGAGCTGATGGCTTCCCGTGGCATCAACTAAACAGCAAGAAAACAGTGATGAGCCATGATATTAGATTAAATAATGTTCTAAGTCTGTTCCTACAAAGTGGGGAGATTTTTAGTTCTAAACACATCACTATTATGAGACTTTGCTGACATTTTTAATCTTCAGGAAGACAGATAGAACTTCACCTCAACTGTTGAAATGATAGCAACTACTCTATCACCTTTAATATACATGAGGTGACATCCTATTAATTTGCTTAGGAGAGCACACATTTTACAGATTTTATATGAAGGGGATAGCAGAGATCATAAGTCTCAGAATATAGTCCTTTTCCAGTTGCAACTGCTACCAAATCTACTTTCCCCTTTCCTTGACATAAGCATTTTGGGGCATGGGAGAAGGGGAAACTGCTCCCCAGAATTACACAGAATTGCAAATGTACATCCCACACTCACCTCTCCAGCCATGAACTGGCCAAACCCTGGAGGAAATGTCATTGTTGCTATAAGGAAGGTTATAACCCCTGGATATATGAGGCGGCTGAAAAGAAAGAAGAGAAGTTTTTTAAATATAATGTCAATGTCACATTTTTGTAGCACTATCACTTCAGGAGTATGACTGCTATTTCTATGAATGATATCTGCTATAACTGCTCTGGAGTTCTATTGCTGACAGTTTAATACCCTGCTCCAATGATCATCATCAGTCTTAGAGAGTTTAACTGACAGCAAAGCAATTTTTTTTTCCAGTCACAGTTAATATAATGGGGAGAGAGAGAGAGATGCATGCAGGAATGTATGAAATGTGCAGAATTAAATATAAAAAGATGATGTGAACTTTCAATGATATACTGACCCATTCCCAAAAACTAGCACCTTCTTCAGTTGTCCTGATTATTCCACTTTTGCCTCTCCAACTCCCTTGTCATATATCATGTCCTACTGACATAGTAGGACATGATAGATTTCATTTCATTCCCTCATAGCATTAATTCTTATGTGAATATTTTCTTTATTTTCTCTTGAATTGCTGACTGTCACAGTTGTATTGCTGGGTCATGTGTGACTGAAGCCATTCATGTTTTGCCACCAGTGCATCCAACCCCAGGCTGGGCTTCCACAGGGGTATGCTGTGAGCCCTCACAGGCTCTATGGCAAAACGAACCTTCACGTGCTCGACTTGCATTGCCAAACCTCCCCCTGACAAGTTACTGTCTTCATTATGGGGTCTTCTGATTGAAATACCATGTTATTCGAGATGTAGCACATAATCTTTAACTTATTGCAGTCTAAGAACCTACAGTATTCTGAAAAAGTAGTTGAAAAAATTCCCTGTTTTTCAAACTTCGCTCCACTCCTGTATTTACTTTGTTATGGTTTTGATGGTTCTGCAGGTACCTGCAAGAAATCCTACATAATAAAGACTTTTTTTTTTCTTCCACATCATAAATGAAGCTATTTTGAACTTCCTTTTAACTACAGATATTTTTCTGCTTAGATCTGCAAGTTTGTAACAAAGGTAGGTCCTCCGTACCTCTAAACTTCAAAAATTCTCGTAGCATCACATTTCTTCTATAAAGAGACTGAAGATATTTAAAATTAGACACATTTTCTTCTTCAGCTTATTAACAGTATCTTTGGATTTATTAAGGAGGACAAAAATATTTAAGTAAGTAAGTACTTTGTAAGACCTTTATTGCTAAGCAGAAAACTTAGTATTTTTTCATGTTTTTCTTCCATGCAGCTATTCATATAATTTGGTTACTATCAGTTTTAGGTTTCAGTTCTTCAGTATGCAGTAATTGGAATGCTGAAGCAGATTCTTTACATTTTTCTATATATTTTGATTAAAAAAAAAAACCTAACATTTTTCCTTTAGATGTTTCAGATGCAGCTGCATTTCAGTTGTATCTAATTTTCTTGAAATATAAACCCTGGTGAATTCCTGGGTCAATTTTTGATTTTTTTTTTAATTATTTATTATTTATTCTAAAAAATAAGCACTACCTTTTGATTGATCTACATGATCTTTGAGTTTCTAATTAAGAACATTTCCTATCCTATCAACTGTTTTCCCTGTCCTCTTAATGAATATTGCAATAGAATGTCCTTCTGAAATCAGCAGGCTATTTGAAAATATTGTAGCTGGTCCAGAAGAAAATCCAGCTTAGAACAGATATATGTTTGCAGATACAGATACTTTTCTTTCAAATAAACTCTAACTCTCATACCATCTCACAACTCAAATATTTCTACTAGTTCAGAGAAAGCATTTGGCACTATCTAGTGCCAGCAGGACATCAAATCTGGTCTATAGAAGAGAGTATCCTCAAAAGCACTCACTATTTAGTAAGAAACTGGCTGAGAGCTGTATGACGCCGGATGCATAGGACCACTTGGCGATTGAAATAAACGAAAAATGCTCCAAGGAACCCAGAACATATCCTGGAGAAAAGGAAATGAAATAAAATCATACAAAACAAAACACAATATGCAAATTGTCATCCAGAAAACTGGCTTGTCATATTTTTCTTCTTCAGCTGTTTATGAATCCTTTTGAATTTTATTTAGAGGGTTGCTCCTATAGCAACTCACTTGAAGAAACTAGCTTCCTAATGGAAAGGAAAAGACCACTTTGGACCTCCTTGACAAACAGATCCACACACTCTCCCATTTTACTGCTTAAAATTTTACTCCTTAAATGGAGGAAATCCCATATCAGGAGGTAACATCCAATTCCAGGACACAATAAGGATGCTTCTGAATTCTACTTGTCCCTCTCCTTTTCTTTGCAGTTCCCTAGTCTATAAAGGTCTCTAAATATGCCTGCTGTAAATGCACACACACACACATATGTGCAAGCAGTGGAGAAATAAACTATGGCTGTTGGCAGGACTGATATCATGTGATAACACTTCTATTTCAGCTACAGCTTGATTGAATATAAAGTTTATCAATAATTTCACTCAGAATTAGTGTACTGAAAACTAACTATTGCAAGCCAAATACTTGGGTGATGAAAACAGTATCACTGCCTATAAAGAAAGATTGATAGATCTTAGAAAAGACTAGAGAATCAGTCCAAAAAAAGTATAGCTGTATGTAAGAAATCATCCTTGTAATCTGTGCCTTAATGAGACCTGGGTAAATAGGGCCTAATACTCAAAGCTGAAGTTAAAAAAGCGAGCTCTTTTCAAATCTGGAAATATTATTTTATGTCGCATATAATTGTCACATAATGCTGAGCATAAATAAACAACTTTTCCATTTTTTTTCTTTTTTTTTTCTCGTTTGGCAGGGTTTTGCTTTTAAAAATCTCAATAAAATATGTTTTTAGCTTATTTCAGAAAATACACTCACATTTTGAAAACTTCCTGCCATGAGTTTGACTGTTAAAAAGTGACATAGACACAAATTATTTCTAACATAATTCTATTCACAGAATACATAATGTGTCCAATGAACTTCTCTTAAATAATTTAAGCCATTAGTTGTGAGCTGTACTGCTGAACTAGACCAGTCCCTTGGGCAACATAAGCATTCTATAGCTGCACAGTGAACTGAATCACTTTTTAATACTTTGCATCAATAAAGCAAATCTCTCCACTCCTGCTTATCAGTTTACTCCCAAAAATAGCAGCACTTCTCTTGTACAAGATCTACCTATCTGTACTGGTTGACTGGCTCAGATTTTTATGCTACCTTAAAATAAAGAAATAAGACGGATATTGGAGAAAGACTGAACTTTAAGAGAGCTATAGCATTCAATTCTTGATTTTTTTTATTTTAACACCACACTGGCCTTCCTGGCCTTTGAAAGTATTTCACTACAGAAAACTACATCATACTACAGTCCTTTGCTAGCTTACGTGCACTACAAAAACAGGTCTGCCAATTCAGTTCAAAAGGCAATGATAACAGGTTTTGCATTTTATCAATAAGCAAGTGAAAGCATGCAAGTTTGTTTAAGGACAAGGAGAACAAAGTGGATAAATATGATTAGCAAAAGCTCCTGGATACTGATAGATTTTAAAGGTATTTGAAGTCTATAAAAATCCCTCTTGAGTTCTACTGGTCAAGTAAATGACGCATGAGCAGCCTCCCAAAAGGAGATGGAAAATCCAAAGGAGTGGGAAAACCTGAACTATACTTCTCGTCTTGGAGCCAGTCCCTCCCTCCAGCAGAGAGGATGGCCAGCACAAGTACTTTTTCCTACAATGTATTCTCCTCATTAATATTCTGCAGTGATTTTCCTGGAACCTTACAACTTGAGAGTTTTCCTGGCAGAAATTCCAAACTCAGATTTTCCTCCAATACTTCCCAATTCACTTGCCATTTTCCCCAGGTTTTCTTTCATTTCCTAAGATTTTCAAAAATTTCCACAAACGACACCAACTCAGATCTCTCAATAAACAACAACGGACACGGATCTTAATAACTGAGCCATTGTTCCCACTGTTCCGATTTCTATTCAGCTATTTTTGCCAGTACCTTTATGGTACATACCTCTTTGGGAAAGCATAACCATTCTGTCCTTGTCAAACTTCATGGTTAAATATTTTGTCCCATCCTCACCTCCCGCCTAGTTCCTCTAAAGTTTTTTTTTCCTGATTTCCCTTGCTTGTTACTGGAGCATCAAGCTGTAATGTACTGATCGCCCAGATCTTAACAAACTGCATGTAACTTTATAGCTATCCAAGCTAGAAAACACTTGGCCTTAATCTCTAATGCAGAGATGTCCCAATATGGTTGAAAATAGGCATGCAAATTACTCTTAATTTATTCTAACTCATTCTTCACATTCTCTAGACTGACAAAACATTTCTGCCTGGAGATGACCTTTCTATAGCAGAAGTCTCAGAAACCCCACTTTCTCTTTTTTTTTCCTTCACCAACAGCCCTTATCTCCTCAAGGTTTGGGCAAATAAACTCAAGATAAAGAAAAGAACTGCCATCAAACAAAAGACTAAATTGGCTTGTTCAAGTCACCTGAGAATGTCACCAAAATGGTTAAAGGACCATTGAGTAAACCTATACCTGGAACAAATTCTGAGCTAGATTTTTCTTTCTAGAGCTTAGTATCTGAAAAACATGAGTGGAAAGGAAATGACAAACACCTAGTTACTACCTTTGCTTCCTTCTTTACCCATCTGTTTACATGATCACCATTTACTTAAGGTAGAATCCCAACAAGCAAAGGACTTACTACAGATCTCAGAGAATAACCTTCATACTGCAAGGAGCTGAATGCCTGTAGACTTACCCTATTAAAGCAAATGCTGGCAGCTCTTGCAGATCAAAGGGGAAATCCATGCGAAAGTTAGTTCTGAACAGGGCTGTGATGGTGACTGTGTAAGAGAAGAAAAAGGTAGAGAAGGAAAGGAAACAGTGAGGTGAGACGCTAAATGCCATAAAGCTGGGGGTAGGGAGAGGGGAAATAGCTATACACATGTACGGTTGCATAATATTATATAAAATATTTCAGGTGCATACTGCTCCGATTTTGGTACTCATTTTGAGCACTTGTGACCTCAGGAGTCTAGGTAGCATAGGTTTGTGTTCAGAGAAGGTATATATATTTAGCTACAATCCCAGATTTTTAAAGACTTTTTTTTTTTTTAATTTTAGCTTTTCTTTAGAATATAAAAGGTCTTCCCATTTTGCTCACTGGCTCTATAAAAACTCTTTTTGCAGAGGCAGATAGTGCTCATATCCCTGGAGAATCCTTGTCACATACAGTTGTGATTGCTTTCTGAAAACATAGCTCAGATCCTCTTTGAAGGTACATCTGTGCAATTTTTATGAGTGGTTCCAAAAGAATAAAACAATCTTAAAAAACAGAGATGGAAAAGAATAGCTAAGACTTTTCTTCTCCAGATTACCTCTCCTGGTAGTGTAGCACTGCAAAAATGACTCAAATGGCAAAAACTCCTCTGCATTTACATGGAAGTGCCTAATGTGGAAGTCGTAAAAATCTGTGTGCCAATAGGTGAAGTCAAAAATAGCAAGCCCTTGTTAGGTGGATATAGCTGAGCGGATATAGGTATAAATCCCAACCAATTTTTAGATCCAGGCTTCTGGATGAAGGAATTGTCTGAACAGTAAGAAAAGAAAACAAACAATGAAAATCAAGCATAATATGTAGCAATGGGAGACCTTAATTATTTATTATCTGGTTAGACAGGACCAGGTTTAAAGCAATGATTTAATCAGATCTCTGTGGACTGCATTACCTGAGACAGATGAGCCTGTCTAACAGCATGTTACTGCCCCAAATGGGAATCTCTTATTCCCTATCTTTTCACCATCCTCTTTTCCTTCTGGCTACTCTGTTCTGCCCCTCCACTCCCTGAAACATTACAAAGCCTTCACTGATTTCTTTCACTTCATTAATATATCAGAAAAAACGTATTCCTGGATTAGTCCATTTCCAGGATAGTGAATTGAATGGAGGTGTCCTCTGAAACGCAGAAGTAGCACAAATGAGGGATGAAGTTGGGTCCAGAGTTGGGCCCATGGAGGGCAGATCATGGTCAGAAAAGAAAACATCCTCTTTTTTTGTAGATGAGACCAAGGATCTCTAATCTCTATTTTTAGGAAAAAGACAGTCTAAGCCACCGACAATGACAAAAGTATAAAGAATTCATTTTCCAAGGGTCTGACAAGGTGACAAAGGTGACCGGGGTGAAGGGAAACAGGTCACAGCACTTGCAGTTCTTTCTATATTCCAAGAGATAGAAAGAGACATCTATAGAAGAATTCAGACTATCTACCTTCAGCTTATCTCCTGAAGCTGATTAGTTAAGATGTTTTCTAGAGACACTTATCTCTCTCTGTTGGCTATGAGGATAGCCAGTTGAGTAGTTTAGAGAATTTGCCCAGTTCTTAAGTGGTAAAAGTTAACAGAGAGAAGTTCCATCACAAAAGAGACTGAAATGGAAAGGTTTAATTAAAAAATGTGTGAATATTAAAGGTTTCAGAACTATAAAAAAAGAAATATTTTTCATAGACAGTTGGATCATGAACTACTTAACCCAAACAGTCACTGAAGCAGAATGTAAGAATCTATTAATACGGATATTAAGGCTGTCTAGATGATTTTGAAGAAGAGGCAGTAGGACTCTTGGGATTAATGCTGGTTTCTAATGATTTGAGAGACCAGAGAGAAAACTAGAGTAGATGAAGTAAAGGTTGGGAGAGTATCTCTTATGTGTCTTCAAATTCCTTGTGTCTTTCTCTGGAACAAACAGAACATATGTTTTTTGTGTCATATGTGATGACTGAATATCCCTCAATACAAGGCAATATTTCAACAAGAAAAGATGTAGTCATTTTCTATATCTGGATTCAAAAGCACCTTTTAGTGAAATAGAAATGTTTTAGTGAAATAGAGAAATCCAACTGTGTGAAGTCAATACAGACACAAATGATGGCAATATTTAAGTAAGGCCCACATATAGTCTAGATCAATAAAACAGATAAAAGTAGAAAAATAAAAGATAAGGGTGTAATAAGCAAGAAGTTCACAAAGAAATGGCAGTCTCTGGTATCAGCCAGAACTCTATTCCCACATGCTCTGCTTAACCTGCTTTTCATGTGCTATTTCTGTCTACACAAAAGTTGCACTTATGTTTTTCAGCTATTTGAAGACAGTTTTTTTTTTCCTTTAGAATTACCGTGAAGCAAGTATATTTGGACTTTTCAGTCTTCCTATTCTTCACACCCTATTAATCTTGTGTCCTCCTACTTATTTTATCATCTCAATTTCCTGAGATGAGCAAACCTAATCAACGGCATTTCCTGTGCAACAGAGCAGCATACACTATAGTATATAAAATCTCTAGGTTTTCAGTCTTGGCATTCTATTGACTAGAGGCAAAAATTTCACCTTCAAGGCTTTCTTGATGAGGAGTCACATTCAATCATTTTTGGACAATATGCCCCATACACCTACAGACATATAAAATAGACAACTTGCCACAGAGGATGCTTCTCTTTCCCTCTCCTTCTCTATTTCTGGAAGTCACACTGAATGGCAAAAATTTCAAACTTTGACTTTGAGAAAGATAGAAAAATAAGAAATTAATAGAACAATTTGGGCACAAAAAGAGTAAAAATGTTTTTTTTTTTTAGCTTACTTGCATCCTTGTTCCAGACAGCAAGGACTCGAAAAATGAAGGCACTAAAGGTAGCTGCAAAGAAACCTCTCCAATAATTGCGCACAGCAAAGTAAGTGGAAGTGACCTCAATGCTGAAAAGGACCCCTGGAAAAAAAACAGAGATGTAGTTACTTGCAAGTAAACCCACAATTCTTCACATCCCAGCCTGCTGTCATCTTCCTACTGTGGTCATAGTGTCTACCCCAGAGAGTCTGCAATGGGGGCAAAGCTAAAATCATGTCAAAAGTGTTATATCAGAAACATAAGAGAGACTCCTAAACAAGTATCTAAAGAGCCTTCCCCTCTGGCCTGCAGAAGGCTGACAACATAAGAAAAAAAGAATGAAAGATTGCATCAGAGAAGCTGGGGAGAATGAAAACATTAAAGGCAAGTTTCTGTATTCAAGATAGGTGACAGACCAAGAAGAGGGTGTAGGAAAGGGGAAAAGGAGACTACAACTAGGTAGGAGAGGATTTAAGTACCTGAGAAAGAGGAAAGCAAAGTGAACAGCCACTTGCCTCCAAGTGGTGTCCCAAAGCAGCAGCCGACCCCAACAGCACAACCCACAGTCAGGACATCTGTGTAATAATATGGCTGCTACTGGTGGAAGAGACAAAAAGAGACAAACAAACAGAATAAAGAAGGGAAGAAAGGAAAGAGAAACAGGAATTAGCAGGTACAGCCACATGGTGTCATTTAGTTCTATTACCAATCTTGGAATTATTCTTATCTTGCTTCTCTTTCCTGGATGGCTGCAAAATATTCAAAACACCTGGCTCAAGATATGCCTGGAGTTACATCTTTAAAACACACACAGAAGGCAGCATTCTATATTCCATTGAAACATGCATATTTCTGTCACTATTGAAAAAATTTCTTATGGAAAATCCTTGGGAAGCTGGAGGTCCACGTTTGTTTTGCTCCATCTCTTTTACTTTGACAGGAAATTTTAGAATGCAAATGTGCAGAGAGTACCTCGAACAAAAAAATCACTGAGTTTTGATACTCAAGGTACATACATATCCAGAACTGAACTCAAGACAGTTATTTTACATTCTATCATACATTTTACATTCTATCCTCTGAATAAATAAGAGGATCATGCAGTAAAATATTGAAATCTCTTGGTGAAATCAGTTAAGACTGTTTGGAGGACACAGAGCTGCTGAAAGGGAGAAAATCACCTTTCCCTCTTTCTCCGAGATTTGGAGGAGTACCTGAGGACCCTGAAATGCCTAGTGAGGAACCTTAAGAAAGGAAAGCAGGTAAGTTTTATTTTGTGTTGTCTACAGTTCAGATGATTTCTAGTATAGAGAACATTAGGACTAAAGCCTGTGCTTTTTGGTGCTTCCTGCTGTCACTCGTCCTTAAAGTAGCCTATTAGATCTCCCACAAGAATGGACTTTTGAGAAAGGGTGTTTTTGTGTTTACTATGAGGATAGAAATGGCTAAGGTGACCTCTAATGGCCAAAGACCATGAAGGCCCACTTACCTGTGTTTGATGGAGCTTCAGCCAAAAGACTGTGTCAGGGGCGTGCCTGCACAGCCCAACAAAAAAGGGCCGGGGACCATTCCCTAGCTCCAAATAGAGTGGCCAAATACACAAATTTGTGCTGAGTGTTCTCTGGGCACTGTGTATTGTCCCTATGAAACAATCATTTGTGGGAGTTGGGAGGGCATGATATGACAGGGCTTTCATTCAAAGTGTCTGGATTAGTGTGAGGTTTATGCTGTAATCCACCAGTATTATGATTTACAGTTTGAAACTGAATTACATGGCCTGAAGTGTGGCAACAGGTATGTGGAGTTGAGAGCACAAAACTTTATGTGATAGTATAAAATAATTTAAGATTGAAAGTCCCAAGCATGATATGCTCTTATCCATGCTGGCCACTGAGAATGGTCACTGGCATGTGGCATCCCTCAGATGATAATCTGACACCGGTTGGCTGAATGTGTAGGATGACATGGGCCAAAACCAGGCCAGGAATTATGCCAATGAACTTGGCTCATTCCCTGATGCTTCTAGCAGCATAGCATATCCAGAGCATTTGGGAAAAAAAAAAAAGAGAGAGAGAGAGGACTCTCTCAAAAAAGGGAGGACTAGAGGACTCTCAGAAAGTACAGATCTCCACATCATTTGCTCGTCAAGGACTAAAATAGCTTTTCAAACATATATTGAGGGCTTCTTGTAATTACACAGGTGTTCATCAAGATTAGTACCAAAAAAAAATGTACAACATGGGTGATAAATTTGCAAGCTATATCCAGGACTTAGGTAAACTAAATATTATTTCTCCTGTGTAATGGAAATCACACTTGGCAAGCTTGTGGACATAGATTAGGAGAAAACAAACAAGGTTATGAAAACTATGATAACTTCCAACTCCTCTACTGTGATGTAATCAGAGAGTCATCAAGTTTTAGGCTTCAGACTCTGGAGGTCTGTCTCTCTCTAACCTCTCTTTTGTCTATAGGAAGACAGCAGTTAGACCACTCTTTCTTTAGCAATTTTTTCTCCAGCACTCTAGGCTGCAGGCTGTAAATTATAGGCAACATGTCCTGCCATCTCTGAGTCTATATTAATTCCAGACACAGAGAATTAAGCAAAACATTAGGCTGTCTTAAGGAAGTGGTAAGGAGAGGTTTGCATTGTTTTTCTACAATTAAGAAAAAACAATTCTTCTGTATGCTATTGATAGTTCCAGCCACCATTGACTTATTCCTTGTTTTTCAACCATCTTTCTCTCAAGGTTTTTGGCAGGCTTACGAATTTGCCTTGAAACTTCGGGCTTCAATTCAGGCTGTCTTCAACTTGCTATACTACCCTCCCACACAGCTCTCAAGCTCTCTGTTGCTGAAACTGATTTTCTTCTTGGCATGTCTTCTTGGCATTTTTTTTACATAGCAAAGTATGTAAAGATCACTAATGCTGTTATCACGATGTAAGAGAAGACTACATTGTATCTAACTAACTCGTCCATTTCAAGACTAACATCAAAGTAGTGCATGGATGAAATAAAACCATTTCAGAAAAAAAAAACTTCATATTTCAATAAATCCTTAAACTTCTGGACAGAATAACTAAGGAGAGTGATTCAGGCTCTCCTTATAGGTTATAAGATTCATATAGATATAGATATAGATTATATAGATTCATTGTATGATGGGGAGAAAGTGAAATAAAGGAACAACAAAGTTCAACATTTCAAGACTACTTACGAACATACTTTCACTGTTTTAAGAACTTACCACGTGTCTCTGTCACATGTGCTATTTAAAAAAAAAAATCCCCCATTCAGAAGAGTAGTACAGATGACAGAGAAGAGAGGAAATGTTCACAATTCTTCTCAGAGTAAAATCACATCAAATAGAAAAATAGGAAGGGAGTTCTGGAGGTGTCTCCTTCAACTCCTTGTTGAGAGTTAGGCTTAGTCTGAGGTTATATGAGGTTGCTAAGGATATTGTACAGGAGAATCCTGAATATTTCCAAGGGTGGAGATTCTCCAGCTTCTGGGCATCTGTGTCAATACTGAACCAGCCTCAAGGGATAGGGACATTTTTCCTTTGTACATAGTCCAATTTTCCCATATTCCCAACTGTGTGCATTGCCTCTTGCACTACATACTTCTGAGATGAGTCTGACTTAATGTTCTCTAAAATCCTCCTTTAGGTGGCAGAAGACAGCAAAAAGACCTTTTTAACTGTTTAAAGACTCTTTAAACTATTATCGTCCGGGCTGATCAAATCCAACTCCCTCAGCCTTTCTCCATACATTATTATTCCAGCCTCTCAACGTTCTTATTAGCTATGTGCATCTCTCTTGCCCAGGGGAGCTCAAAAATTTACTCACAGTTTTTTTTTTCTCTTCTCCAATCCATTGATAAAAATATATGTACAGTTGTTCACTCCTGATACTATTACTTCCTTCCATAATTGCTGTCATCTCCTGCCCTTAATTGATGTCACCACTTATGTGAAGTGTTTTTTAGATTCTGTTCTCTACCAAATCTTTATTATTTTGTGAACAGAACTTGGTGTTCTCCATGTTGAACAACTCTCTGGAAGAAGACAGGGACTGAAAAAGCTGCATCATTAGAAACCAGCACCTTAAAAGATGTCATTTTTCCTATGCCCTTTACAGGATAAAGTTTTCTCTGTCTTCCATAGCCTGCAATTAGATGATGCTGCAGAGCTGAAGAGACATTTGCAAATAACCTGCCCAAGAGCAGGACATTTCACAGTGAGCGGCAAGATGAGGTGTACATCAAATGTCACATACAGGAAGACACTTGCCTCCAAGAGGAGCCCCGAAGCAACATCCAACTCCAACTGCGCAAGCCGCCACCAGGAGATCGAGCTGCCTGTGCACATTCTGGAACAGAGAGTGCAGCCAGAGAAGGGCATGCTGGGGTTAGAAGGAGCAAAGCCAAGGGGTTAGGACCCAGAACACTGATACGAAGCAACAGCCAGCAGCAGATTCAACCATAGCTATTCTAAATATCAGCCTCTACACAATTTAGTACGATCTTTAGTACAGTGAGCTGGTCTACAACAGTCAGAAGTGGTCATTATGCAGAGACAGAATCTACTGAAGTACAACAGCACATCTTACTGTTGTACTGCACAGCCAGTTTCTGCTGGAAACCTGTATGTAAAGCAATTGCTACATATAGTCATGTACAGAGTTAATAGATTTTTTATGCAACTAGTCAATACAATGATCTTCACACACAGGCTTTTGTACAACAGTAAAAGCCTGCAGGCTGTGTCTGTAGTTAGCAATTCATTACACATTCTGGTTTAAAGACAAGTTGATCTTGATCTATAACTACTTGATATTTTTTTACAAAGACATTGACTGCAAATGTTTCCACTTCATGATACAGAAAACTTGTCAAACCTATATTCCTAAGTAGCCTCTGTGTAATGCAGTAGCTAATATATCTGCCTAGTCCTACATGGTTACTGGGCTGTATATCTGGCCTCCCACATTTTCTTTCATTTGTAATTTACTTCTGTATAGGAGTATGATAAACTTGAGTCAGTAGTCTCCCTCTGCATCTTGTGGCCTATCCGTGTTTTTCTACCTCTACAGGAGGAATTAGCTAGTGTGTCATAGGAGTTTGATGTATAGAAGATCTATATGCAGAGATATATGTCTTACCTCATACACACCACAGAAAATTGACATGAACTTGCTGAGTACAGCAGCACAGATGCTGGCAATATGCACAAAAGGACCCTGCAAGAGAAGAACAGGAGAAAATCAGAGAGGATTACCCTCTACCACTGATGACCATTTAGTCATCGCCCAACCTCTTTGACTATCCTAACCCGCCTCTCATTTTTTCTCTTCTTCCTTTCAAAGACTGCTTAACTTGAGTCTCTGACCTTTCCATAACAAGCCTTTCATAGAGAAAGGAAAATGGCCAATGGGACATAAGACTTTCTAGAAAGAACAGAGATTTGAGAAGAGAAAAGATGGCAAAGGAAAGAAAACATGTATAGACTCTTCTTCCACAGACAATGCTTCCCTCCCACACCCTGGAAACCACAGCATATGAAGATAGCAACATTCACCTCTTTCCCCACAGGCATGCCACTTCCAAGCCCAGCTGTAAGGCCCACAACTTTGGCCACAAAAGCTTTGAGAGTGAGGTATTCCTTGAGAACTACTCCTCTCATAATTGTCTTCAGTTCTGGAATTCCAGACCCTGAAAACAACAATGGGGGATGAGGAAACAATCAACAGGCAAATTGAATATGAAAAAGAGACAGACAGAAACAGATCTTTCCATGCCTTCCACCCTCACCAACAGCCTGTGGGGAGACGAGATGGCAGAAAATGGCCGCAAACAGAATGAGAACAAGGGGGTATGTGACCCATGCCAAATACTGCATAGCGATATTCGGGTGCAGCTCTCTGTACATCCACTTGTAGGCTGTTGACAGATAAACAAAGAAGTTGTCAATGACCACAGCTGCTCCATACAGATTGGAAAACATCAAGGAATCACATACTTTCTAAACCTGCTCCTATAAACATTCCTGAGGAATGCTATCCTAAAGTGCTATTTTTCTAAGGGAAGGAAGGCAATGCCTTGAAGTACAGATTTCCAAGTAAAACAGGCATTTTTACAGGAAGGATAGAAACAGCTTTCTACATGTAGTGGGTATTAATACCTGTATCCTAATGTGGCACTAGCAGAGTTACACTATATGTAGTTGGGGATAAATCACTCAATCGGGGATCTTCATTTGGCAGCATGAGGGCTTTCTGTGTGCCCTGAGTCATAATAACTTGATTAATCAACAGCTAGAGCCCTCTCCTCCATCTCAATCATATGAAAATAAACACATAAACCTGGAGAGAAGTGCAACAAGAAGGACCAGACTACCACTTCCTTGTGGTCCTACAGTCACCAGGGAACAGGAGGGAAAGGAAGTTGAGGTAATGGTTTGTCTTTGATGTCCACTTCCTTCCACATTTCCGCCTATTGTACCTTTAAAGAGCTAAGTGCTAGTTAAACTCCTTTCCTTACTATGTTGCAAGTCTTTCAAACTTCCCTGACAGCCAGGAGTGAGGATGGGAGACTCACATTAAAGGGAGAGGAACATTGGTCATTGGGCTTTGTAAAATATTGATTTGATTTACAATGCTCTTTTTGCAGCATTTGAATAGGACTCACCCTGCAGGCTCTTTGCGCTGGCATAATCCATTCCCCAGCTCACCAGTGCCATGACCAGACCCAGCAGAATCAAGAAAATCCAGTCCTCTCCAAGCTTCTTGGTAACATACTTCTGGATGCGTCTAGCACAGTCTGTTGAGAAGAGAGTAAACCAGAAACAATGAAGGGACACAAATGAAGCTTGTGCCTGTCTCCCCTCTCCTGTGTTGAGAACTGATAACAGTAAGCATTTATTTGGACGAACTCTGGGCATAGCATCAAAGAACTGGCACTCATCCCTGGTTTACACAGTTCTGCAACAGTTACAACAAAAAAGAAAAAAAAAAGAGAGAGAAAGAGAGAGAGTAAAAGGAAGGAGAGGGGAGGGGGATTTTATCCTCTTGGACACTAGCAGCAAAAATCTGACACAAGGAAGTTCTTTTCATCCTGTTACAGAGATCTGTTGTAGAAGGGAGATAGCCTTGTGACAGATCTGGGAAATTTCTAGTGTGAAAGGGGATATGGAAATGTCTTTTCAATCCACTGTGTTTCCTCCTCCTTCCGTATTCACTTCTCCCCAGTCTAAGCTTCCTTATCTTTTTGCCCTGTTTAAGTTCCAACTCTCTGGTTAATCTACCCAATGTTTGGTCTCAGTGTAAGTGGAGATGATTGTTCCCTACCTTGACATTTAGAATAGTGCTCTTCTTTGATCTCTATTTGACTGTCACGTTTCAGGGTTCTTCCGTTGTTGTTTTGCACTTGTTTCTTATTCAGTAGTTTTGCTGCTTCTTTCTCTGAGAAGTCAGTTATCTGGTCTGTGTATTGGCCATAAAGCTAAGAGGAGCAAAAAGCAAGAGAGATCAAAATGAAAAGTTAAGCCCAATATCACTTCATAGACAGCATGAAAGATGCGAAGGCAGATCTACTAAAAGTTAGATGTACAGATTTAGGCATATCCAGGCAGGGAGACAGGGACACACAGGAGCTCCACAAAGATTTCCTTTCTGGTTCTAATACAGTGAAAGGAGACAGTCTTGTTCATCTTCACAGCAGCCCATCTGCTGCTTTGCATGCATACTGTACATAGCACAAACAATAATGGCAGGAGAGGATCCTTAGGCTCTCCTATACACAAATTCATGTCTGGGACAGACCATCTGACTGAGCTTTCCAAACATTTGTCATGCACAACTAACATGTTAATTTCCAGAGAGAATCTGGATGTTTATTTGGGACCGCGAAGATCTCTAGAATTCTCCCTCTCATCTCTCTATGTCAGTACAAATATGAATCCAGCCAATGAATGCAATCTCTGTACCCTGACTTTAACATTGATTTTTAAGCTGCATTCACTCTCGAAGCAGAGTGCAGCTCCGTTCTGAAATCCCTCTATGTAAAAAAGCTACATAAATCTCTCCAGGTCAGGTTGCCAAAGCTGAAGCAAAATTTAATAATGCAAATAAAAAAATAATCTAAGGACACAGACTTAGATGAGGTGCCTTCTTGCAACAGTGAAACTGTTCATCCTCTTCTTCTTCAACTAGGATCATTTGGAATTCAAACTGGAATTCAAAAGCAGTTTTGCCTCTGAGGAGTCCAATGCAATCTTGCTTTGAGCATGCCAGTTCCACTCAAGTATCACTGTGATCAGCATTACCAGCAAGTACTTAACCCACTAACATGGAGATGCGATTTCTGTACAGAGCATTACCTACTGTAGTTTGCTTCAACTGCCAGTGCAAGGTAAGAGCTCTAAAATAAGGTCAGGTACTACACAGTGAGGATAAAGGAAATGGGTGAATTTGAAATCTCATATTTGCTAAAGACACGTGAAATTTCTCATGGTTAAATGTATGTCCCCTTTCAGAGATGCAGATATCCACTGATACACCATGCCTCACATGCTACTCAGTCACTGATACCATAAGGTCTTTCATGTTAATGAAGGGGCATAGGACTTTTCTTCTAAAAGAATACAGCAGGAATTACAACTGTCTGTAGAACTTCTCACATTATCTTACAACTTAGTTTACTCTTCAGGTGCTAAACTCAGACTTATGAATGAACCAGCATCCACTGACTGCTGGTTCAAATCTGGAATGACCATGGAATCCCCTTTGGAATCTGGGGTACCTACAGTCTCTTTGTGAATGGGTCTCACTCATATTCTTCAAAAATTTGCCTAAGGTGGGGGTTTGTTAGGTTTTCTACCTTTTGTCCTGCTTCCATCTCTCCTAAATATTTGCATTTGCATTCCCTTTTTGGGAGTATAATATATGATCACAGAACGCTAATTATCTTCTAATATCTTAAGAGAGAGTAAGAACCTGTTCTTTCAGGTCTGAAGGAAAGAGGCAGTCTGGAGATACAAAAAGAAAGGCTAAAATAATTCCCAAGAGGCTGCCACCCTCAGATCTTTCTGATACAGTATGTCAGCACTGACAAACATCTTAGAAGGTTTGGTGAGCTATCACACTACCAAACAGAACGCAGGAATGGCTGGGAGTGTTCATGTCACTGCCAATGAATCCTTAACGAGGCATACAGCCATTGCTGGTGCACACAGTGAAAAAGAAGTGACATCAGCACACTTATCAGAGGGTAGCACGTGCTGCTTTCCATTATTTACTCAAACCCTCTTCTTAAGTACCCACGTATCTTCAACTCCTCTGAAATTACTAACTATCTAATCTAGCCATTGTCATCAAATACTGATCTTCAAATGCAATTCATAACATGCAATTCACAGGTAGTTGTGCATATGTGAACTGAGGAATATGTATGACATTTTTGCACATGAATCTGCAATAAACTTGGCAGCTATGCCTTCTCTTCAACAAAGCAATCTCAAGCAAATTTGAAGAATTCTACCTATGCTCACTTGTTCAGTTACCAGATTCCCTTGGAAGAAGACATCCTACCTCCCTCCTTTTGGGAACAGGTAGGGGAGATGATTGTTCGAGACACTCAGAATAAGCCTCTCCCCTGAAGGGTATCTTCAGTAACATTCATTTGAGTTCAAAGTTTTCATCTGATGCATGACCTGTGGTCTTGGCACTTCACAGTTGCCAGAATGTGACTCTTTGTTTTTTCCTTAGTACAAATCTGCTTCTCTAAGATTTTCTGAATGGTTATAAGAGGAGAGTGAGCAATACTCTGATTAGCAAAACTACACACTTCAGCTGGACAATCACAAGACATTTGAGACATATGCAGTATTACTACATGTGTTTAGGAGGTGCTTGTATTTGATAGCTTTGCTTAATCTCCTTTCTGAGTGACATAGAAGATTTTACTCATGTTCCTTTGGGACTTCCATGATCTCAGACACCAGCTGCCCTGAGAGAATTTGGGATCAAACAGATTCAGAGACTCCTGGAAAGATTTAGAGTGGAATACACCTCTGGAGGTCTGTAGTCCAATTCCAGTCTTACAGGATGCTAACTCCAAAACCAGATCAGGCAACCCAAGATCTTGTCCAGGCAAGTTCTAAACATCTCCAAGGCTGGAGATTTCCTTCCTTCTCTGAGCACCTGTTCCAGTGCTGAACCAATTTATATCTCCAGAGAGCAAACATGACTGAAGGTCTTAAGTCTTTTATTTATTTGCATATATTCATCAGCGGACATTTGTTCCATGCACAATAATTTGTTCTCAGAATATACCTCTAGGTTGTTTCCCTTAAAGCAACCTAGGTTCCTTAAAAAGATCCATTCTATCTGAACACCTATTTGAAAGCAATCTTCCATTTATCACTGTACTGGAAACGGGAAGATTTTATTGTATTTAATAACTCCATCATTTTTATCTGGGCAAGCATCAAATTAGGCAATGCAGTCTCTCAGCAATGAAGGATGCCATTTCTCTAATCATCATAATACAGAACCAGATAGTGAAATATCAGGTTGAAAGACTTGACAGATTCCACATATAAGGTAGGCTGTCCCAAATAAAATGCAGTCCTAAGCAGCAGACTGTGCAACTTGTTTCCCTCACCATGCCTGTTTCAGCCAGCAAGGCTGCCAGCAGTAACAGATTTTGAATAAATCATCTTCACATTAACAATCATTTCAATTAATGCTTAATTTACTACCAGAATTAATGAGGGATCAGTTCATATCAAATACAATTCAAAATATAAACTCACATGCATACCAAATATGAAGTTCAAGACAGAGTCTTCCACTTTTTCTCAGATGGGAGGGCATTAAAATATAACAGGACAAAGGGTAAATGACATGGTTCAGCATCCTAATTCACTCATTCAGTCTGGCTAGAAAATAATTGACTCAGGATGTGAAAGAGAAGGAGTCAGTGTCAGGATTCAAGGAAGGTTTCAATGAAGATTTTGTTTGGGGAGTAAAAGTTAGTCTCAACTGAAAGCATGTTTTGTGCATGTGCTTTGCTTCTTTTGCATTCTGGCACTGTCTCAAATTGTAGGAGATTGTGGGACAGAGTAAGAATCTGGAAATCAAGAGATGGCAGTTTTAGCAAAATTACATTAGGTCAGAAATTCCAATAGAAGACATGTAGAACTAGAAATACAATAAGGTTTACACTGTTTTGTTCTTCTGACACTCTCTCTCTAACACATAGAACATAGAGTTTCTGAACATCACAAAAACAGGAAATAATTTTAGTAGATACCAATTTTCTAGTGAGATGTCCAGAAAGGTAATATTATGTCTAGTTGGGACAGATGACGAGTAATTGGGAACATGATAATGATACATAAGCAGCTGAAGGTAAAAATACTGTTAAGGAAAAAAAAAATCCAGGGAGAAAGCACAAGTTGGATAAAGATCATTTTCAAGGAGAAAAAATTAATAACCGTTGAACTGAAAAACAGCAGAGTTTTTCTTCCCCAAAAGATGGTGTATTTCGTTGCTTGAATTGCTAGAGGAAAGCCTGCATAGAATCGCAGGGTAGAAATATATACACCACCATGATCTCAAGACTTTTCTGGGAACCACTGTCATGCATAAAATTCCTCTCCTCTCTCAGCCCAAAGTCCATGATATTTCTCATGACATTTAGACTAAATGATATATTCTACACAGCGTAGTCTGCTTTTGAAATCCCTTCCGCCAGCACTGCCAGTGCACGCTGTTTATAATCTTCTCCTCCCAGCCACTGTGGCAACCTTGGGCTCTGTACATTGCTCATTCCTCTCACTCCTGCTTTATGGACATGCTGCTATTGCTGAATTGATTCTTCTTAGTTCTTTATGGGCAAATAAATAACAAAAGAATTGCTGTATTTGATCTCAAGCTTAAGATCTCCAAAAAACACACTTCGTAAATTCTAGGTTCGACTGCTTAGACATAGATCCAAGGAGGCACATATGAACAGCAACAGTTGGATGGGACAACAAGTAAATAATGATTTCCCCTGCAGAACAGAAGGTAAAGGGGAGAATCTAATATCACTCCCCTCTACCTTATTGTGGGGTTAGAAGGACAACAGAGCCAGACTTTTCAGAGGAGCACAACAAAGGACAAGAGGAAACAGGTCCAGCTTACAAAAAAAAGGGAGGTCTGATGGCATATAAGGAAAACATATCCCTGTCTGTCCCATCCCAAGAGTGGATCAGCACTGGCACAGGTACCCAGAGATGCTTGGGGCTTCCCACTCTTGGAGGTGTTCAGGACTTGCCTGAATGAGTCCCTGAGCACCTTCATCTTGCTTTGGAGTCAGTCCTTCTGTGAGAAGGACTGTGAGAAGGTGAGAAGGGCTAGAGACCTCCACAGGTGCCATTTGGGTGCCAGGTCACCTAAATCTTTCTGTGAGTCTATTATTCTATAATATTGCACTGTTTAATTACCCATTACACATCCCTCACATTACAGTATTGCAATTTTAAGAGAGCTCATGCTGTAAACATCTTTTCTGCAGTCGTGAGTAACATAACCCCTAAATATTTCACCACTTGAAGCTGCTTGATGAAAAGCCTTATTTCTCACGTAGAAAGAAAAAAAAACCCTCAAATCCTACCATGTACCAGTTTGTATATTTTATCAACATATATTTTGTCATCTATTTTATGCCTGTTATCTATTAGCTTAACTGGCAGCAATTACGTATATACTATTATCTACTATTATTATTCTTTTATTATTTAATATCTGCTAGATACACTAAAAGATCCAAGATAAAGGCCAAGATTCCACTGTGCAACATCTTATGTAAACCCAGTCAAATCACAGATTCAACTTACCTCTAAAACACAAGACAATAGCTAGTCCAATAAAATGACGCAATAGCTATCAGAACACCAGGCAGAGATTTGAGAACAACATGGGTTCAAAAATCTCCCTTTTGTCAGGTATTTTGTCACAGCACATGAGAAGAGTTACTCTGCCTAGAAATGGATGAAAACATGTGCAGCAGCTTGTGAACAGCATAAGTGCATGTTTCTAAAGATGTGTGCATTAGCATGCATAGTTACACTTCAACTGCATGTATACAAATGCATGACTATATGTATATATGCACAGCAAGTCTGGTTTTGCAGAAATGTATCTGCATACAAGGTTGTACACATAAACATAATGTTCATATATGTGTATGCGAGTATTTAAGTAAATATATTTCTAAGGCTTGTTTTAGGTAAATCTACCTATGCCCCAGTTCAAGAGTGCAAAGTATGTTCATATATGCATGCATGTTTGGGGACAATGCTGACTGAAGATGTGCATGGCGAATTCATGTGATGGCCCACTCCTTTGTGTGTGAAATTGCCAACATTCATATGATCAGTGTGCCTCCGTAGCTGAATGCAAAGAAGTGCCAGTAGCATGAGCAAGAGCATGGAGGTAGGTTGTACTGCCTCACTGTGTCTCATTTGTACCTGATGGTGTAAAAAGTCATTTACAAATGTCTATGGGATGAATATAGGTTAATTGGGGTATTTTGTGCATGGATGTGCTTAACAGAAGGAACAATTTGAACCCCACAGTTCCCTTTCATATAACACACTAATGGTCTCTGTAACACAAGGTGCATGCCCCCTCAACCATCATTGTGCCACTTGCACTCCACATGCCAGGCATACACCATCCTCCCAGCACAGTGACAACTATCTAGAGTCAGCCCTGGACTCAGGCACAGCTGATGGATATGGGACATTTCCTCTTCATGAGAAGCCACTTCACTCACAGTCCCTCCTGCCCAGGGTTGCATCTCGCAGCCTGGATGCCACACCTGTGGCAGTGTGTATTGAGGGCTACCTCTGCTCGTGTCACTGGTGCTCTTAAAGGAGCTAGATGATAACAGATATCCCTGCTCTGCTCACTCCAAACGCTTTTTCGTCAAGTGCCACATTCCAGCATATCCCATTTGCTGGCTGGGCTTCAGCACTTCTCCATCACATCACCTACCCATGCTCATCCTGCAGCATTTATCCACTTAGGGAGGATGCTGTAGCCAAACTGTTGCCTGATGTTAGTGTAAAAATAGCACAAATTACTGAAGTCAGCCTTTTTTTCCAGACACCTTCCAGTTTTAGCTGCTGTCTCCATATAAACAAGTGAATGACTCTGGAACAACTTAGATACAAGACATTTGCAAACTCTCAGTCATTTTAGCTATTTTCAGAAGAGAAAAATCCTGAATATGACCATAAAACTCGTTACCAATCCATGCAGTGTGGCACACATGATCCCCACTGGGCAGCTTGTCTACTAAAAACGATTTTCTTTATGACAAATATGCTTTCTTCCTATCATCAGATCACAAAAATCTTTCAGAGATAATGCATCCCTCATATTGGTTTCTGCTTATATTTTTCCTATGTGAATTTCACATTCAGATATCCCCTCCCACGCCCCCTTGCTGTCTTTCATCACTGAAATAGTTTCTTCATCATTATAATGTCCTTTTATGTCAGCTTAGTCTGAACAGAGTGGTGAGAAACAAGACACCAAGTCTCTGATGCAAACTCACCCTCTCACCCCTGTGCTTTGCCAGTGGCTGTACCAAAGGGAAGGTAGAGGAGATACAGAGGACAAGGGAAAAAGATTCATATACAGGACCCATTTAAAGTCCCAAGCACATTTTTTTTCTTCAACCGCTGCGTGTATGAACCGGAGCAAGAGTCAGATCAGGCGTAAGGATGAGAAAATTCCTCACTTAGACTCCCAAAAGAGCTACCAGAACTATCAATATGGGTCTATGAGCACAAATTGCTCTTTGTTGAGGGAAAATTCAGAATGGAGCTCTGTAAGACTTTTCTATACAGCTGTGCTGATGGATACCCATCTATGCATCTGTTTTTACTCATCTGTTTCTCTACTTAATATCACAGTGCAGCTGAAGGCAGGCTCAGTTTCCATTTGATGTTACAGTTATATTAATGGGTTGATTCCACATTTCGGTTTGCCCATTCTAACTCTCTTTTTAGCCATAGCAACCCCTGGCTTGTAATGCCAGTAGTATTCCTGAATGTAAGTATGACTGTGAAAGTCAATGGCTGACCTTGGGAAACAAGAAGAGAAGGGGAAAGCTGGTAGGATTGGGAACAGACAAGGCTGGGCACTCTACAACACCATCCTAAGAGTCCCAAGAATCTTTTGTGTTCCCAGTGAAATCTGTGCTGCCATAAAGGTCCCCATTATGCAGCCCTACCTGTGGGTGGCTGAGAGAGTTCTCCAGGTAGTGCAGGTCGTCCCCTGTCCCCCTGGCCTCGCGTCCTGCCTCCAAAGGTATCCCGTAACGGGTGCATCTCTCAAAGTGGAAATAGTCGTACTGCGGCGTGCCCCCCCACAAAGCTGATTTCGATCTGGATTCCTGCGTCTCGTGCTCTGAGGTCTCCATGCCTCTACTGTTTTCCTCATGCTCAGTTTTAACAGAGCTGCTACTCTAGACCTTACCTAGAACTAACTCATGGTCTGGCCTTGACCATGGTCTCTGCGCTTTTTCTTCTTTGCTTTCTTTCTCTCCTCAGACCACTCCAGCTTGTCATGTTCTTGTACACCCTTTCTTTCTGACCCTCCTCCTCCTTGTTTCTCTCACTTTCTCCTCTTCCCACCCAAAGGCAGTGATTGAAGGGTTTAACTATATTTATAGTAACTTTCCTCTGTCACATGATTCCCCAGTGCCACATCTGATCTGGGCAAAAGGGACTAACTCCACCAGGATTGAATATCAGGTGTGTGCCACAGGGGACTCCTCAAGGAGAAGGAAGGGGGAGGGGGAGAAAGGAGACGAACGAGGGAGAGAGCTAGAAATACAGAGTCATGAAGCAAACAGAAGGAAGCAAGTATACTTCTCCAGGAGGTCTCTTCCTACACTTTTCCTTTGTCCTGAACAAGACATATTTGTAATGGGAACAAAATTCAGGGGGTTTCCTCTTTCTCTCCCCAGATATTAGCCTTCTGAAGAGTGAGAAGTGGTCATAAAGATACAATACCAACTGCTATGTTGAGACAGTACAAGATGGGAGAGGACATCTAAAGTCCCAAGATACCTTTGCTACGTCCCAAGTTCACAATCTACAAAAGAAGCAAGTCCTAAAGAACTCCAGCACCTCGGTGAATTACTGGGCATAACCCCTAAATCCAAGCATTTCCACTTGTTCTTGTGAGGAATGCTTTTAGAGAATGTAGCCAGATCTCTCGGTAGATATTCAGTTATGGGAATGTGCAGAAATTTCTGTTCTTGATGCTCACTTTTCCACAGATTCGAGCATTCAACAGCTTCTGCACTTGTTTCTCAGCCAGGTGAAAAGCAATGAGCTCAGCCAATGCCACTGAACTACCAAACAGTAAAAGAAATGAGAAGCATTTTCTAGCAACAAGGCCTAGAAACAACTCCTACGCTGTCAATGCATTTGACAATGCATTTGACCTGCAATTGCACTGCTTTTGATAGCTATTAGTCAACAAAGAGAAGTGAGCTGAAAAGGATAGGAACTGCCAACAACAACAAAAAAAAATGAAAAAAAAAGAACAAAACAGAAAGACTCCTATCTGCCTCAGGCACAAATACAAAAGAGTTACTGCTAAACAACTTCTTCCTCCTGCCGAAAGTATAATCTCTCCAGAATTATGGATCCCCACACTTTCACATTGCAAGGTAAGAGATTCACAGGCAGGATGGGAGAAGAGGCAAAACACCCTCTCACTGGTCCAATACAGCAGCCTCACAGTGCATAGTGTTGCCAAAGAATTCCATTTTGCAGATCCCTGCAACAGCTTTCCTGGAGATGCATCTTGCTTTCTCTCACTCTGACAAATCCTCTGGTGTGGATTAAATGAATTCTTCAAGAGGAATATGGACTTGATTTCCTCCAGAAATCACCTCCTTACCTCTCTACCAGTATCTATATGGCCACTACGATTATTGCTAATCTGTCCACTAACAGTCTACACCACATGGCATATCAGCCAAGCTCTGAAAATGTACAAAAGCCAGATCAGTACTGGTCCTGAACATTTAGACTCATCTGTTTCATTCTCATCGGCATCCACTTTACTTTCAATAAGCAATATTTCTAGCAAGATGGTGGCCTGTCAGTGGACAAAACTTGACATGAACCATTTCCCGAGCCCTGGAAGGGTGGGTTAGATGAGTGGACAGTGAGATGGATTAAGAACTGGCTGGATGGCAGAGTCCAGAGAGTGGTGATCAGCTGCGCAGAGTCTAGCTGGGGGCCCGTAGTTGGCAGTGTTCTCCACGGGTCAGTCCTCGGTCTAGTCCCATTCAATTTATTCATCAATGACCTGGATGAAGGCACAGAGTGCTTCCTCAGCAAGTTTGCCGATGATACGAAGCTGGGAGGAGAAGCTGATACCCCAGAGGGCTGCGCTGCCATCCAGAGAGACCTGGACAGGCTGAACAACTGGGCTGTGAGAAACCTTATGAAATTCAACAAGGGCAAGTGCAAGGTCCTGCACCTGGGAAGGAATAACTGCAGACACTGGTACAGGCTGGGGACCGACCTTCTGGAGAGCAGCTCTGCAGAGAAGGACGTGGGCATCATGATGGATGACAAGTTGACCATGAGGCAGCAGTGTGCCCTCGTGGCCAAGAAGGCCAAGGGGATTCTGGGGTGCATTAAGAAGAGCATCTCCAACAGGTCGAAGGAGGTGATTCTGCCCCTCTACTCAGCCCTGGTGAGGCCACATCTGGAGTATTGTGTCCTGTACAAGAAGAACATGGAACTACTGGAGAGAGCCCAGCGCAGGGCTACAAGCATGATCAGGGGCCTGGACCACCTGCACTATGAGGAAAGGCTGAGAGAGATGTACCTGTTCAGCCTGAAGAAGAGAAAGCTGAGAGAGAATCTAATCAGTGTATATAAATACCTCAAGGCAGGGAGTGAGGAGGATGGGACCAACCTCTTTTCAGTGGTGGCTGCTGATAGGACTAGAGGAAACAGCCACAAACTAAAGCATCAAAAGTTCCATGGGAACTTAAGGAAAAAAAATTCTTAACAGTGAGGGTTTCTTAACAGAGCACTAGAACAGGTTGCCAAGAGAGGTTGTAAAGTCTAATTCTCTAGAGATCTTCAAAACCCACTTGGACACAATCTTCTGCCACATGCTCTAGGTGACCTTGCTTGTGCAGGAGGGTTGGACAAGCTGATCTCCAAAGGTCCTTTCCAACCTTAAGGATTCTATAGTTCTATGATTTCAAAGAAGAGTTCCTAAGTAGAGAATATCGTCTTTATTGTCTGCACGGAAATTCCAGTCAGTTTCACTGATTTCTATCATAAATTCATTGACCATTTCCAACCTATCAAAATGCTTTTGCAAGACTACCCTAATTTATCTGGACACTGTGGGTTACATTAAAAATGGCATATAGCATATATTAGATTGTGCATATAATACAGAAAAAAGTGTACCAAATACAGAAGTATATGCCATATATGTAAAATGTAAAGATCAACCACTGTACCCCAGCAGACATCAAAGCTGTAATATAGCACCAGATACTCTGTCACTATCACATTGACTGAAAGAGAACACTAATCACACCCAGCTCAGTAAATTCAGGAAAATCTTTACTCAAAGGGGCATTCTTCTAGCTCTCATTTTTCAAGAGATGCATGAATAGCACATAAGAAATTGCTTCAATAGAAAAAAAATCCTTTTGCCAACAAATCAAGCACTACTGCCTGTGGCATATTGTGGAATTCCCAAGGAAAATCATTATATAGTTATATAATAAAATAAGATGATCCTACCTTAAAAGATATTTTCCACTACTGTTCCTCTCAGGCTCCCAACAGGTCAGAGTTTCACTCAACTCATCACTAAGCACATGAAGGACCCCAGGCTCAGGATTCAGCAAATATCTCTAGATATTACTTGAACGAGAAACCTTTCCTATGAGATAATGTAATGCACCTCATCTAGTGCACCAAACGGTCGAACAGTAGAAACTGAACAATCATTATGCACATATTGTGTATATATACACTCCTACATGTGCAGCTAACATTTATTTAATTCCCTCTCATCAAATAGTCTCTCAGACATTGTCTTCAAATGTTAAGACTGAGAAATGAAATTAACGATTCCAGTGAATCACAGAATATATGCTGTATATGCTACATGTAGACTTATTTACTTTATGGCATCATATCTTCTGCACATTAATATTACCATGTTCCACAGATTGCAAATCCCTTCCTCTCTTTCCCCTAAAGGTAAGCACTTTATCAACACTCTTGGTGCTTTTAACATCCACTCCATATCAGAGGGTACCAGTCTGTCACAGATAATTTTACTGATACTAATCTGGTCTAATCTAGTGCACTAATCTAGTGCTATTCTCAGCTTTTTTTCTTTTTAGCTTTTTTTTAGTGTTTTTAGCTATGCTGTTTCTATTTCAGACTCAAAGAAGAACTTGTAGGGCTGACAGCTCATCTATTTTATCCAGCTGCCCAAGCTGGTCTAATGAAAGGTACTCCTCTGGCTCTGTCTGTTGTCTTATCCATGTTTTCAGACCAACAAGTCACAAAAGCACAGAGAATCTTGAGTATAACCGCAAAGATCTGTCTTTCTGCACTATGGTTGCACAAGTGCTTTCAGATTTCTCTGCTTTCATGTGTTCTGTAATTCCCCACAATAATTTATCTCAATGTATCTTTTCTATTGTCAGTCTGTCCTACTGCCTCTCTGGCTCTCCTGCCTCCTTTTTGGTATCAAGACTTAGTACTGGTAGAGCACAGCAAGGTGGTATTCTGTTGCTTTGGAGGTTAGCAATAGACTCAGGAGACCAGTCTCATTTTATATGACAATGAAAGACAGAGGAAGATATAATAATCACCTTTGTGCTAGTCATAAACATGGGCACCCTGCAGATATGACCTCTCACAATCCCATAGGCGCACCTAAACATCTTCAAAGAACTCACAAAAAAAAATGCAATGACCTCAGCAGGCCTTTATAGATTTCCCCACAGCACACAAGACAAAAGCTTTTACAGAAATTCATTCTTCATATACTGTAGTCCCTAGAGGGACACCAAAATGCCGTTTCCATTGTGCTTTCTTCAAGCAGGACACATTTATGACACATGGAACTACTGCTACAGCCCAAAGCAGAGTCTTAAATGTGAAGAAGAAAGTAATAGAAGTTAGAAGTCTCACCCTAGATTGATCTCTTCTCCAGCCAGCCATCTATCTTTTTCCCTCCTTTTCTCAGTTTGTCTTGGGTCTCACCCTTTTGTCTTGACTTGCTGTCTCTTTCTGCCAATATTTTCTTCTCCTGAATGTCTTCTAGAATGCAGAACTAAAGTTCCCCAGTCTCCCCATCCTGCTGCCTATATAGTGAAAGTTCCGATTGTATGAGGGGGTGGGGCGAATAAAGAAATGATTGAGTGAGAGGGAGATATAGGTTGACCTTGAACACCAGCACTTCTCTCATAGTCCTGTGTCAGGGATATTTGTCACCTGAAATCACAGTACTATTAATCAAGAGAGACAAGGTTAATGTTGTCCCCTGTGCCCTTCCCACACAATTATCAGACATCATACTAATTTCCAAGCCTTCTGTTTATACTAGTGCTTTTTATGTTTCTCTACTAGCCTCATACTAAAAGACCTGGTGCACTTGGTTTCATTGTATGCAAACCTTATGGCCCACCAGTAGATTGTGGACTTCTCTGGAAAGACACATAATATCTATTCAACAGCCAACATCAGTACTACACATGCACAGAAATTAAAAGGAATAGTGACACAGATTCTTTTACTGTCCCAAACTCACATGAATTAAATTTGTGGAAGCAGAATTATTGTTACTGAGAACAACACATAAAGGTGAGGAAGAAGTATTTTATAAACAAAGAACAAATCACATTCCATGCTTCAGAGAACTCAATCCAAGAGGCCCATAAGGTTGTGAAAGAGGAAAGTGTGGCTGTGAGACAAAAGAAACTGCAAAATATGAAGGAAATAAAAAGAAGAATTTTGCAGAATAAAGAGGAGAAAAGTAACAGAAGGAAGATCACGGTAACAGAGGCAATGAGGGAAAAAGACAATGAGGCAATAATAGAGTAGAGCAGGTAGAGCACAAAAAAAAAAAAAAAAAAAAACACGGGAAGGTAGGAAAAAACTTAAACTGCCATAAAATAAGGCAAAATCTAATCTGGGTGACAACAAGGGACTTCTCAAATGGGACATTTTGTAAGGGAAAGTACCCAAGGAGGCTTCAAAGAAAAGTTACCATGCAATCAGAGGTTTGGGAAGAAAGAATGCTTTGAAAAGAGTTAGTTGGAGGGAAGGAGACAGGTAGACAGCTTTTCTAGTGAATAAAGAACAGAGTATAGAATACGGTTTGAGCAATAGTGAGAAATCTAAGCTATGTGGCAGGACTTTTGAATAAACTGAATAAAGAGACATGATGACAGAAAACCCTCAGAGATAATTTAAAAGATTGGTAGATTTCATGGTGAAGAGCAGAAAGTCCAGAAAGTTTAAGAACTCTCATAATGGAGAAAGCAGAAGATAATATGAGGATATTCAAAAGAACATGAATTTACTATTATGAGATTGAATAGAGGAGAACTGACAGAAACTGGATAGATTTAGGGAATCATCAACTTTCATAACTCAGATTGGGAAATTATGAAGTTAGCAGAAGAGAGGTAGAAGAGAAAAAAAGTAGATCTCAGGGCTGAAACAGAGAAACACTAATAGGAAAAAAAAAGCCGCAAAGGAGCCATTAAAGTAGATGTTGGAATTGTTGGATGAGCCTAAAAATTTTGAACAGATCATGATACGGTATCTGTATTACAGGCTGTAGAAAAAACAAGGGAGCTTTAATGGAATAAGTTTATGTCCTATTAAAAAACAAAATAAAACAAAAAACTCTGATGGTCTGCTTAGAACACTGTGCAAATTCACCTCAAAATAAAATGAAATAAATCCATATCAGTGTTGATGTTAATATATAAGAAAGGTCATTGGTTAATTTGAGGTTGTCTTGTCTTATATTGTAGTATGGCTACAGTTTGGAACTGGGAACAAAAAGAACAAGCCTAGCAGCCAGAGTATTTCACAAAAAATATATATGGTTTATGAATGGATCCCATGTCATTCAGAACCTTTAAGGTGAATCTGCCTACATCTCCTTGAGAGCTCTCTAGAGAAGATCAACAGGCTTCTGAGCACTAAATCAAAAGCAGTCTTTATTAGTATAAAAATAAGAATAATTGATTTTTTAAACAGAGAAACTCCAGTCAGTGCTGGAATAAGTGCACAGTGTATGCACAGCTCTTCTCCACCCCCTGCAAACTTTTTTCTTGCTTCTAGGCTGATTTTGGTTGCCATTAACTCAATGACCTGAGCTGTTAAAATTTTGCACTCATTCTCCACTGCCTGAGAAATTGTTTCCACCATCTCTAAGACTTGGACGGCTCCACTCCTACAGCTGCGGCTCCTCTTAAATTACAACCCTCAGTCACCTCTATGACAGCATCATGTAGTGTCTGCTAAATTATCTGTTCCTTGCATATGCTCAACAGCTCTCCAAAGGAAGAGGTGACTGTCACTGTGTGAGAGAGGGGGTGAGACCATTAATGATAAAAAGCTTGATGCAGTCACAACAACCAAACCATTTTTGGCTGGCTCAGCAATCTGATTTATCTGATGCAAGGCCATGAGAACAGTAGGGAGGACAATAACAGAAACATATCTATAAATGGGAAGAGGGACCATCTCTTCTGACTGCAGCACAAGCATAAGAACTACGAACCTTCTCTTAGTAACACTTGGGTCTTGTCTACATTTCAGATTTTTGTCATCCATATTACTGTTGGAAACTTCTTGCCGGCCCAAGGAATCGGGAGGGGATCACAGACACAGACTCCATGTGAATTAGCTCCTGATCCGTGAATCGTTTATTTAGCCCGAATAGCGTACTTATATACACAAGCAGAAGCAAGCTCTCTACACGCGTACAGCTACGATTGGTCACAGGCTACTATCCATGCATTTCTACCGCATTCAGTTGGTCGTGGATAACGGCGTGTATTCACACCATAGGTCTGTGCACCAGTCCTTCTTTCTTACTGACAAGCTTAATCAAGGTTCTGTCTCGCCCAACTTTCTCATGCCTGCTGTTCAAGGACTACTGTTCACATTCCTTTAACTCAGGGAGTATCCGCTATCTTCTTTAAGTTCAGCTCCCTGCAGCCACTTCTCGTGGGAAGGCCTCTGTTCCCTGGATATGTTCCTACATATTACTAGACCAAATGCAGTGAAGTCCTACTCAGGTGAACTCCATGAATGCACATACCAGTTACTCTGACTGTATTAGTGTGTTCTGTCCTGTTTCAGCTAAGTGAGACAAATAATGTCAATCAATATGAAAGCAGTAGTATAGACATGTTATTACTTGCATTAAAGATAAAAAAAAAAAAATACCAACACTTAAACTAGTAGATCTTTCACAGTTCTGGCTAGTCCAGAATCTGGCTAATCCTATTTCCCTTCTCCTTCCCCCATCCAAATATAGACATACAAGCACACCTAATCCTCCTGCACACCAGGGGTCTTGTAGTCCCTTGCTCTCTTCCCTGTTTCGCATAACACAGTCCTCAGTAGTAATATCACCAGAGATAAGGTTCAAGAAAAACAGAGAGAAAAAAAGTGGTTCTCTTGTCCGTCACAATAATAAATCTCTCACAAACAAGGCCAAAACAGTTCCCCTGTGGTGATAACCTTTTCTGGTATCACTGGCTGCTGATACAAGGATGATAGCAAGAGTTAACACGACATTTCCTGGACTCTCTCCCTGTTGACTCCCTGCTTTGACTGAATGGAAAGCATAGGAGGAAGAGAAGAAGTACATACAGCAAGTGCATGCAGATTGGAGTATTGTGTTGCACTTTGGTATGAAGGCTGAAGAAAGTCTTTGCTCTGTGAAATTCATTAAACCAAAGTTGCTATATGCTTACCTGAAAGAGACAGTTCTGACTGTCACAAAAGTCAGGAAGGTGCAAAAAATATACCAGGGTCATGAGGGAACAACGGTCTTCAGATATCAAAAGAAAAGGTATGTGTGTGAACTGATATTTCAAGTTCAGGACAAGGTAGGTTGGCAGGAAAATGTGCTAGAACTAACCTACAAATAGAATTGTGTCCCAGGGCTGACAACTGATGTCCATGCTGAGAATATTAAACTTGGAACAGGAGTCCAGGCAGTGTCTGTAGATCAACAGTAGAAGTATTGACTGACAGGCTTACAATCAGGAATGGTAGAAGAAAGATGCACCAAAAAAAAAAAAAAAAAAAAAANAAAAAAAAAAAAAAAAAAAAAAACAGAACAGAAGTGCAGAGGATAAAATATAAACTCTTGGAATCATTCTAAATTTCATGTAGCTTGATAATTAAGGTAAGCACTAGAAGCTGTTAAACTCATTTTGGGTATGAGAAATGACTAATTTTTGGATGTACTATTTGTATGTTTAATTACTGTGCCTACAGCCTTACATGCCATGTTTTGTTGGTCTGTGGAGTCAACTGTGTTTCTGATCTGTTGTTTAGACACTTCCCTTGATCTTTCCTCTGTGTTCTCTGTTGGGAGGTGATTGTATGGGTTTCTGACTTTACCAAACCCATGGCACAGGTAAGGCCACAACATAGACATGGAGTCAACCCCCTGTGATACAGATCAACCCGTTTTTGACCCTTTCTTGTCCAGAAAAAAAATACTAAAGCTGCAAAGATCATACAGTGTCACTGCAACTCAGGAGGAAACTCCAAAACATGATGAGGGCATATTGACTGTTGCCCTTTGTCCTTTCTGGCACGACCACTTGTACACATTTGTCGGTCTACACAGTTTCACACAGAGTTTGCCACAGGGGTCGTTATAATCCTCTTCTCCTCTAACCTACAGTCTCAGATACTGAGAAGGATGAAGATTGTGCCAGATCAACTGCTGTACATTTTGAAGTGCATTAACCCTACCATAATCTGTATTCTGATACCAGATCTGTGATGTAGTTTTTAATCTCAGCAGTCCTCAATGGTGTCTGGCCCTGGCTGTGACTTCTACCCTGTACCACAAAGCTGCATTGGAGATCAGAGGCAGTTATCACCAGGGAAAGGGAGATCAGCATTCCCTGGTGGACACTTGCTGCCACCTCCAATAGACAACAGTGTTTCTCTCACCTGCTTCCAAACTGAAGAGAACAGCTACTCCTAGCTACACAACATCTGCATCTCACACTAGAAGAACATTTCATAGGTCCATTTCCCTGACACTGGGCTTTTCTCCTTCCCAAACAACTATCTGTTCTCTGAGGATTTCTTTCGCTTCTCAATGGCCTAGTGGTATTTCAACAAGGGCATTGTAGGGCTTGTTAGGAAGATAGACCAAAAGCTGTGGGAAATAGCCAGGGTACACCTGTTTTTTTGTCACACATACACATGGAAGCAGCCTCCAGTGGAACTATGTAGCAATATGACCACTGTAACAGGAGGTTTTGCAGCTGACTGAATGCTTGCCTGTCTTTGTGAGCCATTCTTCTACAGTAAATGTTGAGAGAAGTGGGATGAGCCTTAGGATTTGGAAATTTGCTTGTCCCAGGATGTTTATGGCTGGTCATTTATCCATCTCCTTTGGGAGACAGATCAAAACACCTCTTTCCTCTACACCTTGGAGAAAAAGAGGATGCTAGAAAACACATGATCTGCGTCCTGCTAGAAGTGAGTATTCTTCTCATGGATCATGCAGACATGAGACATGTTGAGGATTTTCTGTGCAGACCTTTCCCCTTTGGATACCAATATGGTGTCATTAAGTAACTTCCATGTCTCCTGTAAGTGTTTCATATTTTTAGCCACATAGCTCTTCTTAATTGATTTATAAAAGTCTTCTTTGCTTTTATATGGTTTGTGTTCAGTCTCCTATAGTGGATTTTTTGACCCTTGTTGCTCCCACAGGGATATTGACTTCGAGCAGATTGTGATCACTATTACAGCACTGTATTTCAGCTAAGTTGGATATTTAGCACCAGTATCAAGTCATATCCTTTTGTGGACTTCCATAGTCACTGACTATGTCTACAGTGTGAAATTTGGTTAATGTATATGGGTGTCATTTATGTATTTTGTTGCTACTGTAGAACCTGCCCTAGCTGGCTCTCTGGTCTCTATCAGTCTATCAAAGTGTTGCAAGCTAGGCTCAGAAAGTGGTGATAGAATTCCAGATAGAATTCCACTCTTCCTATCAAAATAGGCACTCTTCTATCAAAATAGGCAATTTCAGCCTATTTTGATAATGAACAGATTAGTTTGATCTAAGTTCTCATTAGCATGTAGTAAATCTTTGTCATCAGTATGGTTTACCTAATCCTTCTGCATATTTTGTATTTTTTGAGAGAGGACTGAATAATCATGCATGGTAAGAAAACTGGATTGATGGAAAACTAATTATTTTGATGAGTTAGGTTTCTACATAATCAATAGTCTGAGCCAAATTACCATGCAGTTCCATAGTCATGAGATCCAACGTGACAGAAGCAATATGCCCAAGTATGCCCAAAGACAAATGGAGGAAAATAAGCCCCTTCGGTAGCTACCTGCCATTAGAGCCTATTAGGCATGTCCTAAAACTTCACCTTGAAAAGCATAAATATTTAACAGATGCGCTATTATCGTATCACCTGTGTCAATCCCACCGTTCTCCAGATTCCATAACAAAATGTTCATCAGCTGATAAATTCTCATTTTCTTTGGAAAAGAACCATTTGCTAGAGATCCAAACACACTGATCTGAAGACATGGCAAGAATATAGCCTAGACTCACAAGCAAGGATGGTATTGGAAATAAAAGCAAATAGAGATTGTTAAAAAAAAAAAAAAAAAAGAAGATTTGGAAAGAGTCCACTGGAATATCTAAGATATCTAAGGATGTTTTAATTTTAAGTGCGTGTATGATACACTGTGCTACGTTTTTTATGAGGATACATTTCTATGAGGATATTGGGCTCCCTAAGAGATCAGAAGTTAGGTGGCTGAATAGCAAATAAAATCAATGAGGATGAGAGAAACAGCACATTAAAAATGATTAAGAGCACATTAAAAATGATGAGAAAGCTTTACTCAGTTACTATCTTTTGCTACCAATTGAGGGTATGTGAATTCCTTTCCTTCCTTTCCCGGACTGGCATTTTTAAATTAAAGAGGTCAATTCCATACTTGTCCAATCCTTGGGATTCACATCAATCCGTATCTTTGTTCCCAAGATACTGCTGAGATAAAGGAGTGGGACCTGGCTCACTAATGTTGACTTAGTGGGGTGCTTTGCATCTTTTTAGTACTGCCTTGCAAATTTAAACTGTTGGAATTTGCGCTTTAGAGATTTTCCTTCCTGGACACATTTATTCCTTTGGATCTCTCTATAACCTACGCAGAAATGGAGCAGTCCTAAGTGGCAGAACTGCAAAAGTAAAGAATAAAGATGACATGGGGTAGCTCAAGGGTAGAACTGAATAACAGATACAGTGTAACAGATACAGTGGGGAAAGTCTACTCTTGCCTTTTCTCTGTCTCTCTCTCTCTGTGGGTGCAGTGTGGAGGGTTCTGGTCTAGAATAGCTAGTCTGAAGTAGTCCACTCCACTGTAGCCTAAGCAGAACAGGTTACTTTCACACTACACACTTTTTGGAAACCAGATGTTCCAGTCTTTGAACACTTATTCTCACTTATTCCTCTTTTTCAAACAAAGTCTGAAGTTTGGTGCTTTATCTTTTGTTATAAGGTCAGTAAGAAAAAAAATCAAAACAAAACAAACAAAACCCCCCAACCAAATAAAACAAAAACAACCAAAAATATCCCCAAACCCAACTTTGGTATGACCTTTTGGTCATAGGTGTAAGAATAGCTCAAATAGTTATGAAAGATGTTAGAAGGTAGGTTAAGGAAGGGAGAACACACAATAATTCAGGATTTTTCTGTACTGAACTTAACCTTCACAGTTGACTCACAGTTGTGAGCCACATTAAAAAAAAAAAAAAAAGACAGCCATATTCTCATGCTTTCACCAGCTCTGCTATGTCTGGCCTTAGGATTCTGGAAGCTAAACGAGTGAAAAAAAGCATTCATGCCTTTCTGTGCCTAACTAAGCTCTGAATGAGTTCATCACAGGTCAGGGAAGCAGTATTAAATAAGAAGCTGTTGCATGTGGCAGTCAACATATCATCTCAACTGTAATGTACACCCTTGAAGTAAGCATTAAAACACATGCTTAGGCAAGAGGAGATCTCTGCAGAGGCCTTGCTTAACCTTCTCAAAGAGAAAGATGGTCATGTACTAGTGGAATAAAATCTGTCTATCACCTTGTTTCTTCTATGTTTCATAGCAGATATGTGTCTAATCTCACATTTGCTTTTATCATTCCTGCAAAGCTTAAGTGAGTGCAGTTATACTATGGGCTTAGAGCATTTGTAAAATTCCATGAATTGCAATGAGTTTTCCACCATGCCCTAGTTCTGTATGGAAATAGAACTGAAAGCAGTGTATATTCAATGCACTGTCCTCTGCTGAAAATAATTTTGATGTCAGGAATGTAATATCAAAGGTATCTCTGAACTGGGAAAGAGCTGACAGTTTGTTGGTAAGGTATTGTGAGTAGTAAAAACAAAGGCAGACTGAAGACATGGATAAGGAGCTTAAGAAGGCTGACAGATGAAACCCAATCTAGATAAATATATGGTGATGACTGAGGGAACAGATGTTCTAGCTTTGCATACACAAGACCTTGCTAAGTATTACTATTTAAGATAACTCTTAATATTTAAGAATGAGGTCTTGGGGTTAAAACAATTGTTCAGGATAATGGGTCCCTCAGTTTTGCTTTAGATATGTGGTTTAAAAAGTAGGAAAAGAAGAAAAAGAACTCAACATGATGCATACACATCTTGAATAATATTTGCAGTTTTACTTCCCTCAACTTCAAAAAGAGCATAGTAGACCTGGAAGACTTCTATAGGACAATCAAAATTATGGAAGAGCTTCTGTGTGAGGAAGAATCTAGTATATTAGAACTCTTCAGACTGGAAAGGGCAATGTGGACCAGACATAAAGAAATTCATGAGTGAATCAGAGAAAGTGAACTGAGAAAGCTTTTTCACACTTCCGTAGTTTGTTTAACTGAGGAGATAGGTAAATGGGTTCAGAACAAAAAAAGAAAGGGTGTGGGCAGTTATTAGTCAGAAAACACTCAAACACTAGATTGCTTGACCAGTGTGTTCTATTCAAGTTACAATTTCTTGGAATTTGGGTGCAGGCAAACATTTTAATTTGCTCTTCTGTAACAGAAGTAAATGTCATTTTTTGTGAGTCTTGTAAAAATAAAGGTAATTAAGATAGTTTTTCAGAGATGCAGAAATAAAAATACATGCTGTGTCGTATTTAGAAGACAATAACATGGTTGACCATAAGTGACTTGCATTGGTGTTTCTCAGAGTACTTTAGTGAAGTCTTTCTGCAGGACCATAATCTGTATCTACACTGATGTCAGATTAAAGAATGGATCACCATTTTTTTTACATGTGTTAAAGGAAATAATTTATTTTCAATAGTGAAATACTTCTTAATATCCAAGTCTCATTCATAAGGACTATAATAGTTTACAGAGGATCAAAAAATGCTTATACCAGGCTATGCGCGACTAAGACTCTTTGGCATAACATAGTTTTGAAATAGACTTGCTCTACAAGGTAATGTCCTTAAACACCATGCTTCTGTAGTATAACTAGTGATAAGATTTACACACATCATCAGTCCTCAAAAGAACACACTGCCTGCAATTTGTCACGATTTTTGGAGTTTCTCTGAAAAGATAAAGGTGCCCTGCACACTTGTGTAAGCAATTAATGAATACTGTGAAGTAGCTGTGTATTCTTAAAAAAATTTAGAATATACTCTCAGTGCTGATAACTCATAGGCAATCATGCCAGATAAAGATAGTTTCGTTTTAAAACTATAAGCAAACTTATGTGTCCTACTAGCATCCAATGGTTGAAGTGTGGACTGTAGTAACAACTCATGAGTGATCTTTTTGCAGAGACCAGTGCCATTACCAAATATAAAGACATAGTATGCCATTGTATGTCATGCTGTCTTGCAGAGAACTAGCAACATGATCTGCTTCCTCGGGTAGTTTTGAAGTCATTTAATAATAAATGCAAATACTTCAAGTGAGCAGATTCGGATAAGATAGCTAGTTAAAACATTAATAGTCTATGTCTTTCCTCCATCTGTGGTAGATAAGCTAACAAAAAGTATTACTGTATCGTACAGGTATGTGGAAGCATTTATCAATATTAACAGCAGCAACTTTAGCAGCAAGTTCCTGCTACTTTGCTAAATGAAAGATTAACAAAATAACTTATTTTTCTGCAACAATTACATCATGGTTTCCAGGTCACCAAGGCTGTTTGCTCTGATTTCTGTAGAATCACAAAAATAACCAAGTGTTCTGTGAAAATTTTGTGTTTGCTGCTCGGTTTGGTATTGTTGCATTATTTCTCACACTTTGTATGCCACCTGCTGTAGAGCTTGGGCAGCAGTATCTGCATCCAAGTTTCTCTTACACCATTATGGACAGTCTTACTACGAACAGGTATAACTTTCTAAAATATGAGGAATGCTACTGCAAATGGTCTGCTACTATAAAGAGTCCCCAGTATAAACTTGTTTCCAATATGCTACTGCCTCCAATTAGTGCGCAATCACATGAGGGGTCTATGGCCTGAAGTACCACATTGCAGAGTTCTATGGGAATGTAGTGATAAGAAACACAGTTATATGGTAGAAATGCCCAATTCTGGTAGGTGGGAATATAGTGATAAGAAATAGAAATAAAAATTGTAAAAATTGTAAGGGAACAATGGAACCTGATTAGATAAAAAAAAAAAAAAGAATTTATCTTGTGACTGGTTTAAACTGTTGCTTTCAGAGGGAGCTAAAGTGAAACTATACAATGTTAATGCCGTCTTCCATGGTGTGGATCCTGCTTTGGCAGCTGGACGGACCACAGGATCCCTCCTGGTGAGAATAGACACAGGCACACTGACTTCTGTGACTGATGGTTCAGATGGAGTCAGAAAGCACTTAGAGAAACTTGACGCCCACAAATCCATGGGCTCTGATGGGATGCACCCAGGAGTGCTACGTGAGCTGGCAGATGTTATTGCTAAGCCACTCTCCATCATCTTTGAAAGGTCCTGGAGAACGGGGCAGGTGCCAAAGGACTGAAAGAAAGCCAATGTCATGCTGGTCTTCAAAAATGACAAGAAGGAGGACCCAGGCAACTACAGGTCTCCCTTCCATCCCTCAAAAAGTGAGGGAACAGCTCATCCTGGCTGTTGTCTCCATACATGTGAAGGACAAGAAGGTGCTCAAGACTAGTCAGCATGGATTCACCAAAGGGAAATCATGCTTGACCAACCAATAGCCTTCTATGATGGAATGAATAGCTGAATAGATGAGCGGAGAGCGGTGGATGTCATCTATCTGGACTTCAGCAAGGCTTTTGACACCATCCCTCACAGCATCCTCCTGGGCAAGCTCTGGAAGTGTGGGTTAGATGAGTGGACAGTGAGATGGATTAAGAACTGGCTGGATGGCAGAGCTCAGAGGGTGATAATCAGCAGCACAGAGTCTAGTTGGAGGCCTGTAGTTAGCAGTGTTCCCCAGGGGTTAGTCCTTCGTCCAGTCCTGTTCAATTTATTCATCAATGACCTGGATGAAGGCACAGAGGGCTCCCTCAGCAAGTTGCCGATGATACCTCCCAAACTGGGAGGAGTAGCTTATACCCCAGAGGACTGCACTGCCATCCAGAAGCACCTGGACAAACTGGACAACTGGGCTGTGAGAAACCTCATGAAATTCAACAAGGGCAAGTGCAAGGTCCTGCACCTGGGGAGAAATAACTGCAGACACTGGTACAGGCTGCGGACTGACCTTCTGGAGAGCAGCTCTGCAGAGAAGGACGTGGGCATCATGATGGATGACAAGTTGACCATGAGGCAGCAGTGTGCCCTCGTGGCCAAGAAGGCCAAGGGGATTCTGGGGTGCATTAAGAAGAGCATCTCCAACAGGTTGAAGGAGGTGATCCTGCCCCTCTACTCAGTCCTGGTGAGGCCACATCTGGAGTACTGTGTCCAGTCCCTCCAGTACAAGAGGGATGTGGAACTACTGGAGAGAGTCCAGCGCAGGGCTACAAGCATCATCAGGGGCCTGGAACATCTGCCCTGTGAGGAAAGGCTGAGAGAGATGTACCTGTTCAGCCTGAAGAAGAGAAAGCTGAGAGAGAATCTAATCAGTGTATACAAATATCTCAAGGGAGGGAGTGAGGAGGATGGGCCCGGCCTCTTTTCAGTGGTGGTCGCCGATAGGACTAGAGGAAACAGGCAGAAACTGAAGCATTAAATTTCCACAGGAGCTTAAGGAAAAATGTTAACAGCGAGGATTTCTTAACAGAGCACTGGAACAGGTTGCCCAGAGAGATTGTGGAGTCTCCTTCTCTGGAGAACTTCAAAATGCACTTGGACGCAATCCTGTGCCATGTGCTCTAGGTGATCTTAGGTGTGCAGGGAGGTTGGACTAGATGATCTCTAAAGGTCCCTTCCAACCTTAAGCATTCTATGATTCTATGGGACATCAAGGCATCAGGATCTGTAAGACCAGCAACTTACTGGTGAGCATGAAGCACACATAGCAGAAGGTTTAGCTGCCTGGCTATAGTGAATTAGATGGAGAAATTAATCTAAAGGTAATAAACATTTATTGATGAAGGCCATGCTACACTTGGAGTCCTTGCTCTTTTACGGTCTCCCTTAACTTAGTGAACATTCAAAAGCACACTTGGCATAATGCCACATTCATCTATACTGCTTTAGTGTTCAAACAGATGTGGTAGATCCCATTCTGCCATTTATTCACAAGCAAGCTTTTTGTTTGCTTGTTTTTACATTTTTTTCAGGACATGATCCATGGCAAGAGTTAAAACTGGTCAGCATCCTGCCATCCCAAGGCATTTATTTGTTGATCTGGAAGCCAGTACAATTCTCCAAAAGGCTTAAGTTTTATGGTGTTGTAAGTAAGAAACATGTAGTTGATCAATCTCAATAAAATATTCTCCAGAAGACACAATTGCAAACTGAGAGAGAGATAAGCTGCTCTTTATCCAGCTCCTGGAGTGCAGCATCTCCATTTTTCCCCTGGAATCCTTGCAGTGTTTGAAAATCATAGAATAGAATCATAGAATGCCTAAGGTTGGAAGGGACCTCTAGAGGTCATCTAGTCCAACCCCCCTGCACACGCAGGGCCACCTAGAGCACGTGGCACAAGACTGCATCCAAGCGGGTCTTGAAGATCTCCAGAGAAGGAGACTCCACAACCTCTCTGGGCAGCCTGTTCCAGTGCTCTGTCACCCTCATCGTCAAGAAGTTCTTCCTTAAGTTCCCATGGAACTTCTTATGCTTCAATTTGTGGCCATTCCCTCTGGTTCTGCCAGTGACCACCAGTGAAAATAGGCCAGCCCCATCCTCCTCATTGCCTCCCTTGAGGCACTTACAGACACAGATCAGGTCCCCTCTCAGCCTTCTCTTCTCCAGGCTGAACAAGCCCAGCTCCCTCAGCCTCTCCTCATAGCGCAGATGTTCCAGGCCCCTGATCATCCTAGTCGCCCTGCGCTGGACTCTCTCCAGCAGCTCCACATCCCTCTTGTACTGTGGGGCCCAGAACTGGACACAGTTCATGCTAGCAGCCTGCTACTTGCCCTGTACAGTTCGGCCCTATATTTGTCTGACTGTTTTGTCCTTTAGCAATAAGTTTCTGCACAAGTGATCTTTCCCATGACCTCAGTTCCCCAGGTCTCCCTTCTAACATTACTTTGAGTGTAACTGACATCGTCAAAAAGAAAAAGAGGAGAGTAGCCATGGAGAATCCCCCCACTTCCTTGGGAGAGCACAGGGAAAGAGTCACTTGTAATATTTTTAGAACAGAATCCAAAGGCTGTGATGTGAGGAGGGCACAGAGAAAAACACAGCTGTGAAACCTAACACTTGGCTTCATATATACTGAGAGCAAGAGCAGAGAAGAAACAAACTGGGGAGGCACAGCAGAAGACAAGTGTGAGATAAAGCTATGGGAGGATAACAAGAGAATGGTAAAAGAGGAAGTGACAAAGAGGTAGTGAGAACCTGGGAAAGAAAAGGCTAAAAGGGAATTCGGGAGAAAAATAACTGAAAGAATGAGCTGGGAGGAGGAAAATGTATTAAAGGCGCCACATTATAGAAACAAGCAGAGATGCTTTAGGACAGAAAGCCTGGAAGGATGGGAAGCGGCCAATTGACTTGTCATCACTCTTATGCAGATGATTTGTGGCCTAAAAGACTGGCCAGCAACTGGCCAATCTACCATCATTCTTCATCCCAAGAAATAACGGACTCGTATGAGACTGACTCATGGGATTGTTACATTGCTATAGTTTTCTAACACAGAGAAAAAAAAATATGATGATTTACCCTCTATCACTGGCTTACAGGCAAGAATGCACAGGATGTTTCTATCCTTTCAAGATCTGTCACCAGATTCTTCTATCTAATTATTTTTAAGGGGTAAAATCCACTTGTATTGCTATATAGCTGATTACTTACAGTATAAAAGTCTTTAGGATAGTTATACTACCTAACAAATACAAGAACTAAAAGTGTCACTTCAAAAACAGAAAGTGGTTGTGTCAATTGTCCATGAATATGGGCTTAGACCGACATTTGAATGAGACTGCTTAATATAACAAAACTGTGTTTGTAGAATCAGTGATCATATCCCCTCTCCTGCTGCCTGAGATCCATTTGAGGCACTTACATCCAGAATTACAGTTCCTTGTTCACCAGCTACTTAGTCCTCATAGCTATTCCTAATTTCTTCTTTTCTGAGAAATGCAAAAGAGTACTCCTTATCCTTCATCAAGGTTAGTAATTCAGCACCTAGCTAGCATTGATCTGCTTCTTTGTAGTTCCTAAGGGATATGATAATTTGCAAAACAATGTCTAAATTTATAGCCACCTATTTAATGACATAGCATAGTTACCTTCTGATTATAAGCCTATCTGGGATATGTGTGACATGAATCCAATTTCCCGCTCTTCCCAATAGCTTTAAATCCCATTCCCATATCCTTGGAGAATGCCTTTGCTACCAGGATCTTTGGGGAGGATATCACTCCCTAATTCTAAGTGCCTGAGGCTATGCTACTTTACTGAATGGACCTTGGGGTCCTGTGTTCCTGGGGAGAGAGAAACACTGGTTATTCAAATAGCATCAAATAGATACTAGAATAAGGAAGAGAATACAGGACTTCATGGGACAATAACTTGACATGTTTACTGGTATTTTTCCATACTTTTAGGCACACTCCTTGATAATTTAACCTCTGCTTCTCAGCTTGTACATCTTTTCTGTTAAAGAGCTAGAAATTGATTAACAGTATTTTTAGTAAAGCACTATTGACACAGAATACAAGGTGGTAGGTGGATTTGGTGTGCTGTCATGGAGGTCTAAAAAATTTACATTCATTATATGTCATGATTTGAATCTTCTTCAATCATAAAGAGTTATAGGGTTACATTAAAAATCAGAAAATTCCTCTTTCACCTGCAAGGCAGTAAGTCAAATCCAAGAGCAAGATTTAACAGCAGATAAGATAATGTGGGATTGAAAGGTACCATCTTTCAATCTTCGATTTAAGTCTTCGACTCAGGCTGCTTTTCCCACAGGTAAGCATACAATCTCCTGCATAAATCATTTGTTCTGTCTTATATAAAGAGGGTCTCTTCACATTAACTCGAAGATGAGATCTCATTCTCATCAGGCCTATGACAGTCTTATTTATCTCCATACACTGCTATCAAAAGTTTGCATGATCAGTTACAAACAGGCTACCATCATTCATTTCTAGAGAACAGGACTCTATTCATGAAATTTCTTAGACAAACTGGAGGGGATAATACTGATTCTCACTTCAAAAATCTAAGCAAGTGGTTTCTTAGATACAGTGAAAACTTGTAACTCAGCTTGTCTACAGAAGTCTGAGGAGTCATGAAGAGATGTAATTAATCTTATTTCTCTCAGCTGTCTGTAATCTGTTAAAGTAGTTGAGCCAGAAACTGAGGCACCAGTATCCATCCAAAACCCTATAAAACTACGCAATGCAGGACCTCTCTTAAATGTGCCTAAAATATTACCTCAAGGAACTCATTAACACCTAGCATGGCAAAATTTTAACCACTTTCTTTGGGAGCCCTAAGAAAGGGCAGTGAAAGGTTTAAGGGCCTAAGAGACAGAGGGCACTGCAGCTCTAGAAAGAAAGGAAGAACAAGAATCTGGATTATCTGTGGTAGTCTGGGAAAAGGAAATCAGTTCTCAAATAGCAATTGCATTTCCATACAGCTCTGTGGACTAGGTGTCCCTACAGCTCAACCCCGGGTCTCTCCAGGTTTTTTTCTGGTCCAGTGAACTCAGTGATGTAAATTGTTACCTTTGAGGATTAGGGATAATTCTCATTTTCATATTGGGGAAAAAAAAAAAAAAAAAGAGAGAGAGAGAGAGAGAGAGAGAGAATACAGCCTAAGTTCTCTTTTTTGCAAGGAATATATTATCTTTGAGTACTGAGTCACCTTCTCAGGTAGAAATGTCACAAATACTTCCAAAAACAAACTAGGGAAGAATATTTGTAAGGGAAGAAGTTGTTTAGCCCCTTAAGGAGAGAAGGGAACAGCTGTCCTGTAAGGCATGATCTGTGCTCCTGCAAGTTTTGTACTCACCAGTGTTTGTTGGTATCGGAATGTTTTTGTTGGAGAGGCATCCCCAGTCATATCTCGAGAATCAATGTCTTGTGGAGCGGGGGTTGTTCAGGGCAGAGTTTTCCCTTCTGATTCCCTCTGCAAAATCATGGAGTGAAGCAGACACAAGGTTTCAGTTAGAAGCCCACAGAGCACCCTGAGAAGGAAGGTTACAGGCCAGGAAAAGACGGAGAGGGAGAGTGTAACCAGAGACTCCCTGCCCCCTCCCGTTCAATCTGTGCTTGGACACAGCAGGCATTTCCCTGCTTTAATATCTCTGCTGCACTGGCACTGGGACAGCTCAGTAAATTAACAGGTGCTAAGGTTTCCCTCTCATTTCTTAGGCTGTATGACTCTTCACTGCGTTTGGAAGTGGTCAAGAGTGGGACTATAGAAAGAAAGGGGGCTGGTGGTAGAGGGACTAGGGATGAAGAGGACAGAAATAAAGAATGACTGAAATAAGAGATGAGAACACCTCCTTGCAATTTGAGAATTATTTACTACCACCTATTTCAGGGACAATTTTGTGAAGTGTCAATACCTGAGAGGGCAAGCTCTCCATGGACTTCTTGGAAGACTATTCCGTATTTAAAGCACATGGTGTTCCCACGTTTAACATAATTTGTCACAAGCATGCCCATTATTTCTCATTCTGTGGGCATGATACTTCACCATAGCAAAATTCTGTTTTTCTCAGTGTTTGTACCTTTCCAGATCTTCATCCAATGGCATAACCAACACTCAGCCAAGCTGTATCTATTTCAACTCTTACAAATATTTTGCTTCTATTTTTGACTTGTCATCCACAGAAGAAATACATATATATATATATATATACACACATATAATATACACACAAGGAAAATGAGAACTTTTCACAGCAGCTGTAAGGAATGAGAGGTCATGCATTTAGATGCTTACTACATGCATTCCTTGAGAGCATCTGTATATCGCTAAGAATGTTTCAAAACTTAAAACTCACTTCTGAGTATAATGGGGAAAAATTCAGAAGGAAAATTGAAATGAAAATCTTTAAGAATATATATAAAAATAATCATTTATATTTAACATGTAATTAGAAATCATATTTAAATATAAAAGTTGAAAACAATGAAATTAACAATACTAAATTGTTGTAGCTAAAACCAGTCCAAAGCTGCTCTGGACTACTGTCTTGAGAAACAGAACACAGATCAGTAGTGGTAACCGTTACATCTGCAATGAGGTAGCAGCAAGATCTGAGCAGCAGAACAGGTAAGAGGGGCTACAATTCTTCTCACACTTGTTGCTTTTCCCTCTCTTTTACCTGCAAAACTTTTTATTCGGGGAAATTATGTATCTATACAAAGTAGACAGCTACTTATGGCAACATCATGGCTTTCCAGGTGGTTCCCTCTTATTAAATAAGTTTGAATTATTTCTACATGAATCCAACCTAGAAATGTTAAGTCTGCATTCAGTATGACCTTTTTCCTCCAATGCTTTATATTATTTTTGGTCTTCTAAGAAACTCTAGTGTATCAATGGCATGCTACTTTGTGTATTTTTTAAACAATCTTAGCATATAACAGATCAAAATCTAGATAATTTCACAATATAGCAAGATACTCATCTTCATCAAAGAATGTTTTCTTCAGAACTATTACTATCAAGCTGAATCGTGTTTTCTTTGTAGTTCAAGATCATAACTTTTAGAAGTAGTAATAGAAAAATAAGTTGAGCCTAAGACCCCAGGATTTCAATTATATTTTGCAACACAGAGAAATGTGAATGTGGTAGAAAAGTGTGAATGTAACTCTGAATTCTTTGAAAGATGGTATGAATTAAACAGGAGGAATCTTCTTAAGACAGAGTAATTAATGCAAAAATAGCCAGGATGCTTTTAGTACGTGACAGGAGCCAAAGCAGATGAAGGGCAGCACTGGTACTTTACAAGAGGCAACCACAAGGTGAGTTGGCAATAGCTGGTAGCACTAGGTCAAATAGCATTTCAAGTGTTCTTCATGAAGCTAAACCAGACCAAGGCTGATAATATCTTAATGGTTAATTATAACTTCTCTGGAAAATATTGCATCATTCTTTCCCTTTAAAAGAAACTTTTCTCTACATATGCTCTGCTCACATTGGGACTATGTAAGAAAGAAGATCTATTACATAAATGGTATTTTCTTTTCTTCTGTTCCATTAAGTTTAGCAATTTACTGAGGTGATGTAGTCGAAGAATTCTCGTAGCCCGATGACAAGAATATGACAATACACTGCTGCCTGCAACATGTCAACAGCGTACAGATGGAGTCTCTGTTAGGCACAAATTTTATTTTACAAGATATTTTATAGATCGTCAAACAAATCTTTTGATGCTTTTGCAAGCATACCATCTTTCAGTGCTATTCTGTACATTTTTTTAATCAATGGCTATTTTATTAAGTCAAATTCTTTAATTATCACTTTTTATAAGGACAACAGGGGAAGGAAATAACTGCAGTCGAATTCATTTACTGAATTGTTCCACTAAGAGTGATTTCGATTCAACATGGATTTGCAAAATACCTTATCTAAGTGCAGTTCCATTCAGTTTTCACTCCCCTTTCCACAAAACAAAATAGAACAAGACAAAATTTTGGAAATTCTTATTACCAAAATGTAAACCAGTCAACTATTTAAGTTGTTCATTAAAATTTGCTGGTAGTTTAAAGCTTATTTCTCTAAAAATGAAAACATTTTGTTTACTTTAACTTCTGTAATACTATAAACACTTTCTGTACAGGATGATGTTACGATTTCACTACTCCACATAATTAGCAGATTTCTTCTACCAGTATTTGGTATTACTAAAATACTAATCTTATCTCTTTCCATAAGTATAGAGCTTAGAAAAAGAAAAGAGCCTTGTAGGTGTCACAAGTGACATAGAGTAAGTGACAATCCATAGTGGATCTGGATACTGTGGTTTATTTACCACAAAAACAACAAAATTAGGGCTTTTACCCTTGGCTCCTCCTCAGTATGACTTTCTCTAGGTCTTAACCTCACTTTGTCACCAAAAACCAGGAATAAACCTCTTAACACCAATGTAGTATTGCATTTACTTTATTGCAGCGCTGGGTGCATGGGGGATAGCTCCACCTATCATGCACACCATAAGGTATGTTTGCTAAAACTTTTATTTCTCTATTAGCTACATATGCATTAAGCTCTAGGAGGGATCATACATATTCATTCTATTTCCCAGAACTAATTTAATGTGCCCCACCCTAATGCGCGTGCGCCCTCCGTCCCTTTGGTGGTCTCTGGTGGGGTTTTTGAGAGCCTCTGGTGGTCATCTCACTGTGCCCACTTGATGTCAACCCGGAACTCATTTCCATATATGACCCTATATTGGCTCAGAGGGCCTGTTGTGGTCCTACTGCCCAGTTCCAGACAGTTCTTTGAAGATATAGTGGTCCTTATCTTTGTCTTCAACTGGTCTTTGCTGTTTTTGTCCATATTCTCTCATGATGTCCCAGGAACATCTGCTGTTTTGACTGTATCTTCCAGCGTCAACAGCAAAAACCTGTCCTTGGGTGCATTTCCGATCTGTGAAGGTAGCACTGAAAATCCCGAAAATTGGTGTTTGTTCTGCACTGCAGTTAGCTGTCTCAGGCATTACCAGCCAGGGTGCCTTGTATTCATCTTTGTGCAACTCTGTGACCTCTTCCCTCAATTCCAGGATCGTTCCATCTGCCAAATCTTCACCTTTCTCTGTCCCCTTCCATCTTTTTTTTTTTCTTTTTTTTTTAGGAGGCTTTGCTTTTTCAGCACCACCTGTTCTTTCTGGAATACTTGTGGTTCTGCCTCATGCCTCTTAATTTATTAACTTTTATTTAGTTGAGGTGTCACCAAAACTTATAACTAGTCCTGACCATTTACAGCTAGAAAGTAGCAACCTTTTGCTTGAGAGTTCACCAGTTGTTTCTGAGATTCAGTTACACATACACCAAATTTTCTGCTGCCTGGTAGGGTTCATAATTTAAGTCTCCCCTCACCTTCAGCACTAGGGTATATGCAGGTATTTTAACTATTTTCTTCTTGACAATCTCTCAAAGTGATGAGACTGGTGTTTGAAATAAAAATAATTTTTCCTTTAGGTAAAGACTTGGTTCCATTCAGATTACTCATTCAAAAGACTCACCATCTGATTCTGCAGACGCACACATCATTGTGTGAATTTGAAAACCAAGATATCATCTTATAGTAATGGTAATGAAATGACAGTGACAACAAAATACATTCAGAGCAATCGTTTATATTGCAACTTCACAGGAACAGGTATGTGAAAGCAAAGAATTAAGACACTTTTAATGTCTACTTTGTCAGTCTAATCAACTGGGATTTAGTTACAGTTTTCCCATAACGATAGACTGATAATACTGAATTTATTCAAGATTTTGTAGGACCCCATGTACCCATCAATACATATTCCTTCCTGACTGAGCACTGCTGCAGTCTGAAAGATACGATCTCAAGAAGTTATGCAAAATTCTCCTGATATAGAAGTCCCATTTCTGTGCAGAGATATACTTCTCCAAATCAAAGATGCAGTACTGATTAATCAAACAAAAGAGCTTTATTTTGACAGTCAAGGAAGTAAAATATAGGTATACAAAAAGCATATACGAAAGTGGCAGTGATAACGCAAGCTGATGCAATCCTACAGAAAGGTATTCCATCAGAATGGAGTACTTCATCAATACACGTATCTGTACAGTATTGCATCATTACACAGAAGGAGCACTCAGGAAGAAATTGTTTATACTCCAGGGAGAAACAACTCCTCTAGATTGACATCTTAATTTTAGAATAAGGCATCCATTGGCAAGTATGATCTTCACTGGCAAGTATGATCCTAGATCTGCTTATCACATATTGTATGCAAGATAATCTGCATCCCTTCTGATTCATAATTTCATCTTGAAACAAAGATTAAAAGAAAACACATAAAAAGAACAAGGCAGAAACTGTCAATCTACTGTGACAGAATAGAGAAGACAGAGACTGAAATATACAGAATGCAGTCAGTATATAATCCAGTATATTTAGCCTACCACAAAACAGAACAATGTCCATGTCCCCCCATCACATTACATGGCAGAAACTGAAACAGGACAATGAGGCAAATTACAGTATGAAGATAATGCAGAGAACTTCCAAAACATTTGATGGGATTATGCTACTGCATTTCTGATTGACCACAGAATGGTTGAGGCTGGAAGGGACCTCTAGAGATCATCTAGTCCAAACGCCCTGCTCCAGCAGGGACACCTGGAGCACAGGGCACAGGGTGGCATCCGGGTGGGTTTGGAAAATCTCCGGAGAAGGAGACTCCACAGCCTCTCTGGGCAGCCTTTTCCAGTGCTTGTCACCATGAAAGTTAAGAAGTTCTTCCTCACATGGACCTGGAACTTCCTGTGTTTTAATTTATACCCATTACCCCTTGTCCTGTCATTGGCCACCACTGAGAAGAGGTTTGCTCCACCTTCTTTACCTTCTCCTCTCAGGTATTTATAAATATTGATCAGATTCCCTCTCAATCTTCTCTTCTCCAGTTACAATGGCATCTGCAAACAATATTAGCTCAAGCAGCTTTAAATGGTAATGGCTGAAGGAAGAAAATTCACAGAATAAGGGTAATTATAATGTGAAACTCTTCCATTTTAAACAAAAGAGAAAAAACTGCATTAATCCAAGGAATATGCTTAGACTGTAAAGAGCTGCCTTAAGTAATTTTGTTAATTAAACAAACAAAAGATGAGATCCTTCTGTACACAGTTGAAGTGTTTCAGTCATACAGTGGAATTTACAGGCTGCTGAGATGTGTTTGAATGGATAGAGTGTCTGAATGCTGTATTTACTGTGCCAAGTAACTACAATGGCAAACTAATTCAAAGTGATACTCCACACAGCTGTTCATATCTAGCACTAAGGGGAACTAATCTAGAATTTCTAGATTCAAACCATTTCTGAGGGAGTTTATGGAGACTCACTTTTGCATACCGGGAGTTCTGTATCTCAATTTAATTTCCTGCTAATTGGGGATGTCTTGAGGTTTTTCTGATAACTTGGCTACAGAAGGAATATATGCAAAGTCAGACTTTAAGTAATGAATTGTGAAGGTGTCAAGTACTGAAACAATAACATTTTAGAAAGGAAAAGGATTCTCTTTCACAAAGGACTCTTTTTGTAATGTGCACAGAATCTTAACTGTGCTGCATGAAGAACCAGGCAAAAAATATTTTAAAATGTTGACATAAAAGCATAAATAGTGATTTATGAATAAATTTCATTTCTGAAAGACTTTCCCAAAAATCTATATGAATAGTCAGTATCCTTTCCTGCATTTATGTTGCTTACAAATGTCCCAAATTACCAATAATTACAAGATTATTTTAGAAAAAGACTTCTAGAATTGGCCTGGTGAGGCATAAACAAGCATTCCTTGCTTGGGCACCTGACATCAAAGTCCATAAGAAGGGAAATGAAGACATCCATACTCAAGAGTCCAGCTTTGGCAGTATAACTCTTTCACAGAACAGGCAGGGTTAATTTTGTGCCCGATAGCCAGGAAACAGGTAAAGGTCCCGACAGAGTGTGCTACAGTATTCTGACATTTCCTTACAGCGATGAAATTCTGTGCCTGGGGCATAACCTTCTCTTTGTTTGATCTGTCTATTCACCTAAACATAGGGAAAAAATAATAGAAAGATTAATAAAACTGAATTATGGAAAGTGTCATCATTTGCCTTAGTCATAAGTTATTTTATGTGACTTATCAAGTAGTGCCCTGTATACTGCTTTTCTAAACTAAAAGAAGGATATAGAACTAGGGTGTAGTTCCACATCAGATCAGGTTATCAGCTACACTTTTGACTTCCCCCCCGTTCTTAATCAGCATTAGTCCCAGTGCTTGCAGCTATATGGTGGGATTGTTCACAGAATGATCTCATCAGAAAAATAAAATTAATCAGTATATAAGAAAAGTGATTGCATTTAAATCAGATTAATTCTCTCATAGGTTCACCAGGGGGTCACATAAGTACAAAAGAAAGAGTTAAAGCAGCACAGAGTTTGATTTAACACACTTCTTTGATTAAACTGCTGTGGAACTCTACCCTTAGAATCATAGAATCATTATGGTTGGAAAAGACCTTCAAGATCATGGAGTCCAACTATAAACCCATCACCACTAAGCCTGCTGAACTATGTCCGTAAGTGCCTCATCTACACGTTTCTTGACCACCACCAGGGACGGTGACTCCACCACTTCCTTGGGCAGGCTGTTCCAATGCTTGACTACTCTTTCCATGTAGAAATTTTTCCTAATATCAAACCTGAATCTCCCCTGGTGCAACTTGAGCCCACTTCCCCTTGTCCTATTGATAGTTATTTTGGAGAAGAGACTGACCCCTGCCTAACTACAACCTCTGATAAGGTCTCCCAAGACCCCTCTTCTTCAAACTCCCTCAGCTGCTCCTCAAAGTTTGCACTCCAGCCCCTTCACCAGCTTCACTGCCCTTCCTTGGACATGCTCCAGCACCTCAATGCCTTTCTTGTAGCGAGGGGCCCAATACTGAACATAGTATTCCAGGTGCAGCCTCACCAGTGCCAAGTACTGTGTGACAATCACTTCTGTAGTCCTGCTCGCCACACTGCCCTGACACAAGCCAGGAGGCTGTTGGCTGCCTTGGCCCCCTGGGCAAACTGCTGGCTCGCGTTCAGCTGGCTGTCAAACAACATCCCCAGATCCTTTTCCGTCACACAGCTCTCCAGACACACTGTCCCAGACCTGCGCTGCTGCATGGGATTGTTGTAACCAAAGTGCAGGATCCAGCACTTGGCCTTGTTGAACCTCATACAATTGGTCTCAACCCATCAATCTAGCCTGTCCTGATCTCTCTGTAGCGCTTTCCCACTCTCAGGCAGATCAACTCTTGACACCTCCCAGCTTGGTATCATCTGCAAATTTGCTGCAGGTACACTCAATCCCCTCATCTAGACCATCAATAAAGATATTAAAGAGGACCATCCCTAAAACTGACCCCTGGAGAACACCACTTATGACCAGTTGCCACATGGATTTATCTCCATTCACCAGCACCCTCTGGCCTACCCAGCCAGCCAGCTTCCCACCTAGTGAAGAGTCCACCTGTGTAAGCCATGAACTCCAGGAAAAGGCTGTGGAAGACTGCGTCAAAGGCCTTCCTGAAGTCTAAGTAGACCATCACCATAGTCTTTCCCTCATCCACTAGGTGGATCACTCGGTCTTAGAAGATCAAGGTTGGTCAGGTAAGACCTGCCTTTCATGAGTCCATGTTGGCTGAGCCTGTTCCCCGGTTGTCACACACATGCTGTGTGATTGCCCTCAAGCTCATCTGCTCCATAACTTTCCCTGTCAGACTGACAGGCCTGAAGTTCCCCAGAACCTCCATCTGCCCCTTCTTGTAGATGGGCGTCACACTGGTCAGTCTCCAGTTGTCTGGGACCTCCCCTGTTGAGCAGGATCACTGATAGATGACGAAGAGCAGCTTGGCCAGCACTTCTGCCAGCTCCCTTGGAACCGTTGGGTGGATCCCATCTGGCCCCATAGACTTGTGAGTGTCCAGGTGGCGTGTTTCCTCCTGAGTGTTTCCTCTAAATTATGGGGTGTTTCTCCTGCTCTCCACAGGTGTCTTCCAGCTCAGGGGGCCAAGTACCTTGAGGAGAACTGATCTGGGTGTTAAAGACTGAGGCAAAGAAGGCACCAAGTACCTCAGCCTTATCCTTGGTAATAATGTTTCCCATCGCATCCAATAAAGGATGGAGATTCTCCTTGGAGAATTTCCTTGGAGATTCTCTTCTTGTTAATGTATTTATAGAAACACTTTTGTTGTCTTTTACAATGGTGGTCAGATTATTTTCCAGCTGAGTTTTCACCTTTCTATTTTCCTCTCTATATATGCTAAGCAATGTCCTTGTACTCTTCCCAAGTTGCCTGCCCCTTCTTCCAAAGGTGATAACTCTCTTTTTTTCTCCCGGAGTCACAGCGATAGTTCCCTATTCAGCCAGGCTGGTCTTCTTTTATGCTAGCTTGTCTTTAAGCATGTGGGCACGGCCTGCTCCTGTGCCTTTAAGATTTCCTTCCTTCCTGAGAAATGTCTAGACTTCCTGGACCCCTTTGCTCTTTAGGGCTGTCTCCCAGAGGGCTCTTCCAACCCAGTCCTAAACAGTCTGGAAGTCTAAGGTAGCAGTTTTGCTGACACCCCTCCTGACTTCATCAAGAATTGAAAACTCTAGCACTGTGTGTTCACTATTACCAAGACTGCCTCCTATCACTACATCTCCCACCACCCCTTTTCTGTTAATTCTTAATTCTAACTGCTAGCAATAACCATGACAAGAAGTTCTCTGTTTATTAATGCAGTTGAAAGTAATCATTTTGCAAATAAGAGGACAAGAACACTGGCTTTAAAAGTAGATTAATCCTAGCAAGTTGAAGCAATGAAAGGATCTTCAGAAAACTGGTAAATGTGGAACAGGAAAGATACTCTAACTCACCTTCACCAACATGTCAGCTACATGAGTGTTTCGGGAGTCCTCTGCAAATACAGAGGTGAGCGCCTCAATATACCAGGATCCACGCCTGGTGTTTCGCATGGCAGCAGTGCCTAGGAATAAACAGTGCACATGATGAAGTTCCTGGGAAGACAGACAAACACAACTCCATAGGCCCCAAGAAACAAGGCCTCTCTCTAGTACCTTTCAGACAAGCATATCCACAGATCATATCAGAGCATGTAGGCAGACGCAGCTTGAGTTTTTCTTCCTTGTTTGCATCACTTTCCTCATAGCCTGAGGAATGTGACCATTCTTTCCCATCTCTTTGATCCACTCCCCGGTCTGCCTCATCTGGGGGAACAATGAGGGGAAGGGGAAAAAAACAGAAGGGGAGAAATTATCCTAAGTTCTAGGATAACATTTTCCATCATTATTTTGAATCCTTATCAGCAATCCCATAACTGTTGTAGAGCAGACAGATTTGCATTAGCTATTAGCTTTATCAACAGTTTTACAAACTTATCTGGAAGTATTTCTGCACAAACTAATATAGATATCAACAAGCATTGACACTCTTCAGTTTTATGAGTCTGTTAATCTGCATGCTGATTGAACTTTTCTTCCTTCCCTTCCTGTGCAGACTGAGGAGTAATGAACAAAGCAAATATTTCAGTTGCACATCAAGAAACATGGGAGTACATGATTCCCTGTCCTAAATGTTGCTCTTTCCTACTTTCGATATCATAGTTGTTTGTCTATTGCAATATCTTCATCTATGGCATTTTGTAGAGAAAGATTCTTACTCTTTCCTAACTAAAACCTTCTTGGGAAAAGGAAGGTCAAGCCTATTTTGTTTACATAAAGAGAACAACTGTTGTAACATTACAGTCAAAAAAAATTAGACAAGCTGCCAATACTGGCTTATTACACTTATTTCCACACTGACAGGAGACTCTACATTCATGTTTCTTCAGGAATATCTGATAGTTAAATAACATCAGGAAAGCAATCACATTAAACTCATTTTGTAAACATACATATTGCAGTATTCTCAAATGCAGTAAGGATTTTTATATTTATATTTTATATATATCTAATATATAATATATATAATATATTTATATATATATATAAATATTTTTATTGGAGAGATTACTTTTTTGCATTAAAATTAAACTAGTGTAGACAACAATTGAATGAAATATGCACTTGGGTGGAGGACATAATACAAAGCTCAGCTAAAAATGAAAAAGAAGGAAGGAATTTCCAAGGGACAAAGGAAGAGAAAGGAAAAAAGCATACACACTACAACGGCTATGCCAGGCTTCTCTATCACAAGTTTTCCATGACAGGACTTCTCTTTGGAGTATCAGCAGTTTCACAGCAGTGCTCAAAAACCGCAAACATTTCAGAGAAAATTTAACCATTAGCAGATCTGAAAGCTAGCTTTTTACACACCATATTTAGTTACAAAAGGAACAAAATAATTAGTAGAAATGATAAAAATAATCAGAATAGGAAGAGTGAAAAAGCCACAAGTCTATGAAAATTAAGAATTCTTTAATGCAATATTATGTGAAAAAGGGCATAAGGAAGCTAAAGGTTGAGAGAGCAGAAAAGGGGGCAGGAGTGGGAATGCTTGCAGCCAACTCAAGAAACATCACCACAAGAGATGCAATATATCTAGAATCAAGGGTAAGACAGGACCTTAGCTGAAATCTCAGTGCTAATGTACTGCCTCATGCTGTGCTATAATTAGAACACCATATGCCTCACTACCTCTACTGCGGGCATAGCAAGAGGAAGCTTCAGTATATGATATAGAATATGAAAGGGTTTTCCATTTCAAAGGTGCTCTGGGGTCTGCAAGTCAATGCACACACCTCATGCAGAGCGAAAGACACTTACAGAGCAACAGATGCAGTGGCAGCAGCAGGGCAGAGGGAGGTGAATATGGGTTCCACTTACACCTGAGAGAAGTTTTTCTCCTGAAAGAGGAGAGGTGACAGCAAGTTGAATGTGAGGGCGTGTAGATGTGCAAGTGTACCTTAATGGTAGGCCACATACATTGCTTTTAGTATTTGGGTACTCACCTCCCCGGCAGGCCTGAATAAAGAACATTTTGGGCTTATTTTGGAGATTTGGACAGTTTGCATTATCGAAGAGCCGGAAAGCCTCCTGCAACTAAAAGAAGGAAGGTAGGTAAGTATTCTTCACTGCAGCCTTCTGTGATGTACAACCTAAATGGTTTTTATTTCGCTGTATTTTGGATATTATCTCACTACTCTTGCTATTTTCCCCTTTATTTTACTTATTTGTCTCCAGGTAATTACACTAGTCAGATCGAAGGTCTTTCTAGCCCACTATACTGTTTCTGACAGTGGCCATATACAAATACCCAGGAAAGAGTAAAAAGTCAGGGCAATTATATCCAACAGGTTATGTTAATACTTGTCCTCACATTTTTGGTTCAGCAGCTTTTTGAGTTGGATGTGGTTTCTATATATTTTGTAACTTTCAGTATCACCTATAAACATGTCTAGCCTCCTCTTGAACCCATAAAAACATTCTGTATTATTAACATCTTTTTGTAAGAAGTTTCCCAGGTCAGCTATTCACTGTGTCACAAACATCTTTTTTGTTTTTTGTTACTTTTATTACTTTCATTTGATGCACACTAGTACTTGTATGGGAAGAAGGAATGAACTAATTGCTTCCTATCTGTCCTATTTCTGTACTATTCTTTATCTCACCGCACCTCCACACTTTGCTTCCCACGTGATCTTATTTCTTCTTTTCTAAAAAAGTAGCTCCTCAGTCTCCCCATCACTTCCCCTCCTATTTTTTTTTCTTTATGCCTTGGAAAATAACAATGGATTCCAAAATAGGTCAGGTCACAGTAGTATACCTGTAGTAGTTTGCCATCAGTGCCATAAACCCCACCCTCCACACCATGGGAGAGTAAGGCTATAATGCAGGAATCCACATCCCGATGCTCTGGCCTCTTAGAGAATCTCTGCAATATATCCTGCATCTCCTGGAAGACAGAGAAAAAAAAAGTGTTTAATGCTTCCCAGATTTGCACAGGGAAATGGCTGAATGTGTAAGGACAAACGAAAATGGCCTGCTTGTTATGAAACAAACCCAACAAATACATCAAATTCACAACACAAAAGACATCATTAAGTTAGTTCCTTAATGAAACTTGTGAAGGAAGCAATCATCCACTTACCTGTGCAGTTTTATCATGATAGACAGTCACTTTGTACCCAAGATATTTGAAAAGCATCTCCAGTGCTGTACAGTCCACATCTCCCCCTGAGCGATACTCCAAGTCCTTATTGCTACTGAAATGCATATTGCTGAGAATAAGTGCAAGGCCTCGTGGCTCTGATATCAGTTTATATGCCTGAGAAGAGTAAAGAAGGTTTAACATAGGTAAAATTAGCCTGCACAAGGAAGTAATACAGCTTCAGCGTGAAACAGAAATCCCTGCATACATGCCTGAATACTGAAAATGTGTACAATTTGAGAAGATGCAAAAACAGAGGCTAAATTTTGGAAGCTTTCAAATATATCAAATGTTTATATTGTAAAGGGTCCTAAGACAACTCTTTCTGCAAGTCTCTGCAGCTGATGTCCCTGTAAAGCTTCATTATTAAGACGCTGTAATATCTTCCCTTGTTTCAAATTGCAAAATCTTGCTAGCTTCCTTCCCCCAGACACATCCCCAGCATGACCCCACATATTTTGGTCATACCCATGAACATCCTTAGGATATTACATAATTTTTAGATAATACTTCTTGATTGCTGTCTAGAGCATGTAAAAACATAAAATAACATGAGTTCAACTGTAACAGAAAGACACGGTCAATTACTGATCCTGAAAGTTACAAGGCTGGCTAAAAACACTAATGGGAAAAAAAAAATCTGACTTAAGGAGGTTATCTTTGAACGCAGTAGTTCCCTCCTTGTCACTTCCACTCTAACAGCAACAAGCCCATAGTAAATTGGTTACTAACACTGCTTTCAACTGGAAATGAATACTGAAAGAGGATAAAAAATAGGGTGTAACCAAAAAGACGTAAAAATATGTAAAAAAAAGTTTGGGCATTCACTGATGCACTCTAATTAGGTCTCCCCAAAAGAAAAAAAAACTGTTTTATGTATATATAATCTGTGATAGAAGCAGTAAATGTTAACGCATTATGTATCTCTACTAGAAGATTTGCCCTGCTGCGCAAAATGATCTTCCTTATGCTCAGCCCACCACAACCTATGTATTAAAAATATAGTAAACAAAAAAAAATTACACTATCTACACAGTATCTACAATTACAGAAAGAATTCAGTTGTTCTACCAGGTGCAGCACAGAATTCTGATCTAGCTTTTGTGTCTAAGGAGAGACTCTTCCTAAGCCAGCTGGCAGTTAAAACATCCAAGACTGTGATAGCAAGCTGAGACACTGACCTAGTATCTTACAGTCATTTGCAGAGTATGTCAGCACAGAGAAGCAGCATGAAAGTAGATAAGGAAAAGGATAGATAAACACGGGGCACCAGGCAACTTATGAACAGAGTGTGACAAAATAGAAGAAATTTCAAAGAGATCCTCATGAATAAGAAACAGACACACAAATATGTATAGAGTTACAGTGCTTCCCAAAATTTCTTCATACTTAAAAGTGGGAACTACATCAAATGGGAACTGGTAACACCTCAGTTACACAGATGGCACTACACTAATTCACATCCCAGCAAAACATATGCTTCCATGCAAGTAGTAAGTAGTGTTTTTTCAGTTGATATATACAAATACTCCACATTTTGAGAAGATTTTGTTTATTCAACCACTTACCAAGTGCTGGTGATCATGATAGAATTCTGGAGTGCAGTGCTTCACTGGAGGAACTGGTGGACCATCTCCATTATCCCAGGAAAGTTCCACTGGTTCTTTGTGAAACATGCATATTAATAACAACAATAAAAAAATATAACAGCAAAGCCTCTGCATTAAAGTCCTAAGACAAAAAATCTTAAGCATGTGCAAAACTTTAGGCATGTTCCTGCATTACACCTCTAAAAATTTTGCTCGATCAGGGACTAAAGACACACAGTGAAACACAACAGGAAACAAAAAGACTACTGAAATGGTATGCCTACTTTTTATACTTTTAATATTTTTAACTTACTGCCCTGCTTGTAGATTAAATTAAGGCCTAGCAAATTCAGTTGCATAGATTATGCAAACAGTATTCACACCTAAAATTACATTTTTGCGCTTTTGTGTTTTCTACTCTATCTCATCCCCTTTATAGTGAGGTTGACCATTACTAGAAATAGTCAAACAAAACTACGCTTTTTCTTTCATAAAAAGATCTCCCATTCTCACTGGATATAATTTCACTACTTGTTTTACACTGAGTACCCATATACGTGATTAAACTAGATGTTTCTTACTTATATACAGGACAATGTCCTTCTAGGTTCATTTGTCTCTGAACAACCCTTACCTCTGGATAGAGGCAGATGAGGGAATGAGAATCAGTCAGTTTTCATTTGCAGATAAACACCCTCCTACCCGGAAGAAACTGAGCTAGTAATATTCATGATCTCCTTTGAAATCCTTTTGCAGCCCTTTGAAACACAGCTCTTTCAGATGGATGAACATCTGCTCTAAAAGCAGAATCTTTGCACCTGAAAAAAAAAACTTTTCTAATCTAGACATTTGTTCCTTAATATCAGAAAGAACTCCCTGTAACCAGCAACCAGCTAAAGAAGTGGTTAGGAAACATTACTACTCCACATATTATCAAAGACAATAAAACATCTAGCAAGGTGATATGTTCTAGCAACTAGTTCCTTGACGAAGCCACCTGCTTGGCTCCTTGACCAAGATACCTGCTTATAAAAACGATCATCTACTACACTCTATAGAAGCTACAGAAATCTGTTTTGGGCCCGTGTAACCTACAGTTTTAACAAATATGCTAGGAAGAAAGTACTATTAAATTACAAAATACTGCTAAAAATGGTATTAATCTTTCTGCACTTCTGGTTCTACCTAGTTCTAACTAGGTTAGCCATTGTTTCTTACAAATCCTAAAGAAAGGAGAAAAACTCTGAAAATCTTTGAAAAACTTTGAAATTTTACAGTTGACATGTTCTGCTTAGGTAACAGTTTCCCATAAGAATAAATGAATGAAGCTGACTAGAAAATGGTTCTCTCTCCCACTACGCTCTTCCACTATCGTTTTCTTGTCTAATTCTGCCCTCAGCATCCATTCATAATATAGTCAATTCACTGACAATTTTCTATTACTACAGTGAGCAAACTGTTGGCAAGTTTGCTTCTAAAACTGAGATACGAAAGAGTTTGAAGAACATAACAGGCAACCAAACACATAGTCAAACATTCATGGTATCATGTGTAACTCACCAGTCCAGCGCGGTCTCTTTGAATTACATGATTCACGGACAGGGAATGGAAGATATGGTCCATAAGGGTGTTCCAGCTACAAGAGATGCAATAAATCCATGAAATCATTAGCAAAAGTCTTCTTTTTTTTCCATAGCACAAGGCTGTAGGTATCATGAAACAAAGATATAGGTATTTATAAACATACATAAATGACTTCAAACAAAATACTCATCTAAATGAAACAAATAATGACAAGATAGCTACATTCCTTTTTTTAATGCAAAATTCTTTCTTTTCTTTGTCTAATCTTAACTGCTACCTATAACCCTCACAGGGAAACATTACACTGAGGTATCATATCCTACCTGTGCATCTTTAATCTCAGAATCTTTTGCCAAAACTTGATCTGATCATTTTTTCCCCTTAGATTGCTATGAAAATTTCATCAGGTCTGCATAGAAATACACAATTTTAAGAAGGAGAGAAAACAGTCTGAGAAAGCCTACATCTTTCATAAGGGAACTTCTCTGCTCAAATACATCTGCTCTTCCTTAGTATGAAATGAGCTTACTGTGCGTTCCCATCTTTGCCAACGCACTGAGAATACTGAATCTTTATTAAATTATCCTTTAGTCCAGTGTTAACATCTGGAGATAATGAAAAGATCAAAGCAAAAAATAAAATTAGGAAAGTCCCTCCCTTCCTCATATTAGACTCGTAGCTTTCTACTCAGATAATCTTTAAACACATAATTTGAAAGATTTTAAAAAGACTATTTTCCTTCCAGTTTTCAGGTACAGTAAGAACATGGGAGTTTTTTTCTTCCCCAATTCCTTCTCACCTCTTTTTAACCTCAGGCTACTGCAAGTTTCACCCACCCTACCCTTTCTGCATAGTCATTTCTTTTAACTCTTCTAAACCAGCCCTTCTTTGTGCTCCAAACCCAAATGCAGCCCATCCCTTTAGTTTTAAAGTCAATGTACCCTTGAAACCCCATTGCTCAGGTTGAATTCTGTCTTCAAGATAATTTCTTCCAAATGTTGCTGTTTGGTTTCTCGTAATGCTTCACAGAAAGCTGAGAAGGCATTAGGACCTCTCTTAGGCAGCAAATTGAGGAATTCTACATTTTGGCTGAAGCTCCCAGACTTGGCCTAGATCCAGAGAAGAAACAGAAAAAAAAGAGCACAAATCTTTTCTCTTTAGGTTAATATTCCATTCTGTATTCAACTATGCCAGATTCCTTTCAATATTTTTTCCACTTTCTTTTCACCTAACATTCACATAATTTCAAGGGGGAAAAGAATATATGACAACATAGCAAGATGACAATTCATACATGACCACACACAGCAATACATCCTCTCATCTCTAAACTTTCACTTCCTGTTACTGTCTGTATAATTTCTATTTCCTCATGTAATCGGCAAAAACCCAAACCACATTTTTCCACTACTCCATAGCTTGTTTATGATCTCCTGCACTCATACAAACTCCCCAGAAAGCATTAGGTAGAATATTTGCTTTATGCAGTTTATTCCAAAAAAACACTATACAAGTATAATTACATTTAGAACAATGAAACAATTTATACTACTGTATAATAAACAGTAACAACATGGAAATATATACATATACACACATGTGTGTGTATATATATGTATATAAATATATATATAAATCCCCTTCCTGTGGATGATTAACAGAGGTACTTTCACTTCCATGGAATTCATCCTACACTTCTTGGTTAACCAAGGTAAAAATGCTTACAACTGTAATCATTATCAATGTCACTTAAATGCAACATCTCTCTTTTGATGAGGATAAGAAATAGTTTTTAAGTTGCACAGAAACAATGACTAATGGTAGTTACAACATAAGCAATGATGGGAACATAGGATCAGGAAAAAAGCCTCGAATCTTATTGGTAAACCTGTTACAGAAGATCATCACGCGTCATAAAGTCCCTTTTATAAAATGTATCAGGTTTGATCTTACAACTAGTTTGACTTTTGTCCCATCATATTGTTTAGAGCAATATTGCAAAATTAAGTTGGTCCAGTGCTCATGATCCTATTTACCACTGTTCATTGATTACAGTGTTCTCCTGTCCTTTCCCTTACTTAACAAATTATTTTCTCTAAATTGATCTTCACTTGCCAGAGTAATCAAGACACATACTTTTAACCTTTTCTTATAACTGTGGCTTCTTCCCTTTGACAATACAAATACTCTTTCCAGTTTCCACAGAAATTTTATCTTTCAGAACACTGCTGACTATGACTAAAACTGCATGCTGTATTCTCACTTATGCCTTTCAAAAAAGTATAAAATATAAAACATTTGCTTATTTCTTCAGTAAACACTTTTTATTAGTCCACAGAAGATAATCAGCTCTACTTTATTTCATCTTTCTGTAAGCCCTCTGAATTTTATTTTCCCTAATTAAGTAAAATGACAGCTGGTTTTCTAAAGTACCTATTAATTATTTCTTCCTACAGGACAGCAGCTGATTATGACCTTAAAGCTCAGTATCATTAATGTTTTTCACTTTGTACATACAAGTTGTTTTGAGAATTGGACTTTTAAGGTTAATTGCAAGACTTTATTTCCATAATGTTCATATTCTGCACATTACATGTAATCTGATTTTGCATAGCTTATTCCTTAGGGATTCCTTAAATACCTGAAGTGCAGTACCTCATCTATTTTTTACATTAATACTGCTATTATGGGTTAATCTAAATAATGTTCTGCAAGTACTCAACAGTAGAACTTTTTAAAATGATTTCTTCAATTCTGTTCTCTAATACATTCTTAATCTGTCTTAATTATTCTTAATCTTACCTGTAGATAAGTTTGATATTAAGAATCTGTAAAACTTGGGCTGGTTGTAAGACATACTATTAATTCAATTCTTTATCAAAATTTCATAATATTAGGCTTGTTACTGAGCCAGACTATGCATACGAGATTTAAGGAGACAGGGTACATCCTTGACAAATATCTTAATTGGTCTTATGTCACTTAGTCAGTCACTCACCCCTTCATTACCATCTAGCAACCAGCATAGAGCATTTTGATATCCCCATGATCTACTAACCGACAATTACATTATCTATCTTACGATATGGTATGGTATGCTACCGTAACTGCAGATTTGAAGCCCCCTTCCATAGCTCTGGAAGTACAACTGACATTTCTTTGAACGTCAAAACTGCTTCTATTTATTAATTCTTCTCTAGCTTACACATACAAACTCTTTATGTACTATTCACACGCCATATGAAATCTTTACACAGTTCAGTCATCTTCTCTTCATTTGCTCTTACATCCATGTCTTCCCATCTCACCATTCTTTTGCTTGTAATATAGATGCAGGATTGATTTAGTTCTCATATATGAAGATATTCCAGGCTTTCTTCAGCTCCCTGAACTCCCCAGTTTATTTCACTTTTCTTAAGAGTATTTTATTTAAAGAAAGCAGAATATAAATTGTTTCAAGAACCATTTTTTTTATTCTTCCACTTAATATAAACAGAACAAATACACAACCGATACAACTGATAGATTTTTAAAGTTTTTAAGATTTTTATCACCTACGAAAATCTAGGAAAAACATGGTGGCATTTGTCTCTCCCTATTTCCACCACTAGTGTCACAACATTTTTCATGAATGGTTCTCCTTAACAGTATATTCTTAAAACCTTTGTTCTCATTTGACCCAGCGCATAGGAGAAATTCACTGAACTATGCAGAAGAACAGAGGAAGATACGACAACTTGCTTTTGATTCAAGTGATCACTTTTATTCATGTTATTTCTTATGTCCTCTACTGTGCTGTTACCATCAGCTCTATCCTGCTACCTTTACCTTAAATTCTGCCATTCTAGTGAAATGCACATTTTGCATTACTACTCTTCCAGTTGTTGTTGTTGTTCTCCTTTCCAAATGCTTGTCCCAACAAGCTTATGTTGTAGCTATGCTACTGTTGTAGCTATGCTACTGTTGTAGCTATGACAGTAGCTATGCTACTGTCAGCTTCATATTCTGTATCAATAGTCTAAGTTACTCTATCTTCTTGCTCAGGCTGCTGTTGTCATTCACATGTATTTCAGCAAACTCTTACAAGCATAAATAGCCTTGCATCCATTTGGTAAAGGTGTTCCACTTATCTGTTACCTGACTTCTCCATCACATCTTCTTCCTCTGTACTGTCTAAGTAGTGCTGCATTCCCTTTTACCTAATTATACCTCTAGAGCAAGATCTTCTTCCTGTCTTGGTTTAAATCTTATTAAGTACAGCAGTCTTCTTCCCTCAAACACTATTTCTTCTGACACTGTCCCCACTTGGAGAGGGTTTTTCTTTCAGTGACTGACTGTAGGCCAGTAATGAAACATCTCTACAGCCACGCTATGCATCATCAGTTCTTGATTCATCCCTTTTTCCTTCACTATCTTGCTGTATCTTTGTCCTCTTTAATTTGGGATTGGAAGTATTTCAGGGAAGGCTGCCTTAGCTGGTCAGAATATTGAACAAGTTGCAAGAGAAATTCTGTGCTACCTTTTGATGCATACTGAGTCAAAATTTATCAGGGAGTTGTTTCCTTCAAAAATTCTTCAAGCATTTTTCCAAAACACTTATGAAATACAAGTTATTTACATAAATGAAGCGTAACAGCCACAACAAGCTGGCTGTAAGATATTTGTTTATTTTTTTCCTCACAAAATTATTTTGAGAGCAGATATTATTCCTGCTTTAACAAGTGGAAAAGAAAATAGAGGTACAAAATGATAACTAAGGACTGAAAGACACTACCTGACTCTTCAAGTATAGCCTGCAAAACTCCAGGCCCCCATGCAGCTCACGACCTAGATCTCAGGCCGCAGTCCTGCTGCCTCGACAGGCACACAATCCCCCTGTGTTGCACACTTACCCCTTGCTGCTGCGCACATTCTCTAAACGTAACCAGATTAAAACATACCTGGCAACAAATATGTGACTCTTACTACGCTGTCACTTCCAAGAATGCTACCGAGCTTAACTGGGAACAGAAGGCACAGGGTAGCCGTGCACGACCTGCATACCTGTATCATCTCCACCATCTCGGGGGTGATGATGTCTTTCTCGATCATATGCTCCATGAGTTCTTTTAAAACCAGCTGCTTTGCCAGCATCACCCGGTTCTTCTTTAATGCTTCCTGGTGGCACCTCTGCATGCCGCACGCTCCCAGCATCCTGGCACAGCAGGGGACACAGAACCCAACTGAGCCACCAGCGCCGCCCCAGCCCGCCCGCTTCCCGCTTGTTCCCGCACAACGGGCGGAAGAGGCTTCTCGCCGCCGCGGCCGCACAGGCCCCGCGCACGCCCCTCCGACCCGACCCGACCCGCCGCAAAGCGCCGCCCGGCACCGGCCCTGCACACGCCACTTCTCCCGCCACTCACCTCGCGCGCGCGCGCTCCTTCCCCGCGGACCAAACAATTCAAAGCGCCGTGACCACTCGCGGCGGGGAGAGGTTCGCTCTGCGCAAGCGCCGTCTCGGAGCGCGGGAAGAGGGAGGTGCCGGCGCTCCTCCTCTTGTGGCGGCCGCATCATGGCGGCCGCCGTGGGCGGGGGCGGGGGCGGCGGCGGCGGCGGCGGGGCTGCCCCGGTTCCGCCCCGGTTCCGCCCGCCGTGGCGCTTCCGTACGCCGGAGGGTTCGTGAGGGGGTTCTGCGTGAGAACAGGATTGCCTTCCGATTTGTGTGCTCTTTCTTTCTTTCTTTCTTTCTCTCTCTCTTTCTCTCTCTCTCTCTCTCTCTCTCTCTCTCTCTCTCTCTCTCTCTCTCTCTCTCTCTCTCTCTCTCTCTCTCTCTCTCTCTCTCTCTCTCTCTCTCTCTCTCTCTCTCTCTCTCTCTCTCTCTCTCTCTCTCTCTCTCTCTCTCTCTCTCTCTCTCTCTCTCTCTCTCTCTCTCTCTCTCTCTCTCTCTCTCTCTCTCTCTCTCTCTCTCTCTCTCTCTCTCTCTCTCTCTCTCTCTCTCTCTCTCTCTCTCTCTCTCTCTCTCTCTCTCTCTCTCTCTCTCTCTCTCTCTCTCTCTCTCTCTCTCTCTCTCTCTCTTTCTCTCTCTCTTTCTTTCTTTCTTTCTTTTTTCCTTTTCTTTTTTTTTTTTTTGAATTGTTTTGTATTTTTTGTTAGGAAGAAATCAGGGAAGGTCAAAAAAAAAAAAAAAAAAAAGAAAGAAAGAGAAAAAAAAAAAGAAAAAAAAAAAAAGAGAAAAAAAAAAAAAAAAAAAAAGACTAAGGACTTCAAAATTGCTGAATATATAGGAGGACGAAAGGGAGCATACAGGGCACGTAGCGTGCACCTGGAATAAAGAGAGAGGGTGAAGTAAACAAGCATGCTTTTAATGGAGGCAGTTTTTTTAGTTCTTGCTGTGTAAAGCTTTGCCTGTTGTTCCTGGGGCAAGCTAAAATGTAATACAAGCTGAAAGGCTTAAATAATTACTCTTCTTGAGTGCTGAAGGAAAAAATCCTTTTGGTCATACCTGGGGGCATTTTTTTCTTCTCCTTTTGGCTAGCTTTTCTCTCTAATGGTTGTCTTTTTTTTTTTTTTTTTTTTTTTAAGGTCCTAAGAATTTCTTGCAGCAAGAAAGATCCTGGGATGCCCAACCTAGCCCATAAATCTCTATTCCCTTATGAGTGCACTGCTACCCATAACTGTTGGGTGCAATTTATTACCTTGGCTTTGCTGATAGGGGAATAAGAGCATGTGTTCTGGTGCATGAAGGAAATAATAAGCCTTAAAAAAGACAGTCTTTCTTGGTATTTTTTTTTGTCATAATACTTTAATGACAGAGATATTGTAGCTGCTTTGTCATCAGTGATATTGAAGTGATTCAGCTGTGCATTTAGAAATAGAATTGCTCCCAGTTTTCTAAGCCAAGGCTATCAAATAAGCATTAGTCATGTTTTTTGTGGAATGTTTCTAGCAGGAGGAAAAAGTGACAATACCATCAGATAATCTTAACGTACACCATTAGTGTCCTGCTTATTTATAACAAACACCCAAAGTCATATACTTTTGAACCATGAAGACTCTAATGTTGGAAATAATGAATGTGTTTGCTCCTAACCCATGGCAAACCCATGAGACAAAATGTCAATCAAGTGTAATTTCACCTTGCTGCAGTAAAGCCATTCAGAAGCTTTTCACAGGTAACTTCAATAAGAATTTATGCTATCTTGGATATTTTGATGCTCTGCATATGCTTCTGAATGGTTTAACTTAACCACAGTTTTGCTGTTGTTCTTTCTTGCTCCATTTTGTTTTCACAGTACTCCAAGGCTGTGACGATTGCAGTTCTCTTTCATAAGGAAATTTGGATCTCTGTATTTTATGTTTTTATTTGGATATTCACCAGACCTGAATGTCTCTTGGCAAACCGCAGACCACTTCAATTCTAACATTTCAGAACCTAAGTTTAACTTGGCTGTTTTCAAAAAGTGTATATCATCTGGAATCACTGAGACTTGCTTTAGAGCAGAGCCACCAACCAGGATAAAGATCACATGTGCTTCACAACTCTTATGCCCAGGTGTTCTCTGCTGCAGTCTTAACTTGACCTTGGAAGAGGGCCTTTCCAAACAAAATGTTACATGCACAGGTTTGTTACTGAGACCTTGAGCAACATTGGCATTACTATGCAAACACATCAGTCATGATGACAATAAAGTATCTAAAATAATCTGTGGTGGTCTGAGGTACAACAGAGAAATACTTTCTCTGGTAAAATTGGGAAAACCGATGGCCTGGGCAGAGGGTATGTGCGTGTGTCCCTCTATTGGTCACTCCTACATAAGAGAAACTGTTATCTTTCTCTAACTGCTGTTTCTGTTCCTGTCCTTTCCAAGCCAGCCTGTCCTGGCTACATCCCACAGTTCTTCAGCAGTCCTTTGGCAACAGTGTCTCTTGCCGTGATTCTCCTTCAAAAAGATATATTCCCAAGCTGCTGTGTATCACGCAGTTTTTATTTTCTGCTGGTGATCTTCCATATCTTCTGCCAGGACAAAGCACTGTGGTATTGTTCTGAGCATGAATGAAGAGTCTAGTGAAATCAGAAGGTAGGTCTGTAGTCACCTCTGGTTTGAAGAATGACAAGACAAACTTCAACTGTTTTAGGCATGAAAGACTCCTCTCTTTCTGCCTTTCTCCAGGTGGAGCCTACATTGTGGTGAGGGTTTGGTATTGCATTCACAGAAAGTGGAATTAATCATAATATTGAGGGTTGGAAAGCATTTTCAAAGACCTCATTGTTGATGGCATTCTCGTAAGCAGGTGGTGGAGTGAGTGGCTCCAGTGGCTCAAGCCTGTCTTCAGTGCCTTTCACTTCATGGATGTCTGAAACAAAACGTTGCAACCTGGGGGGCTGCACGAGCTGCAAGCGCATCCTGGAGCTGGTGTCCATCTCAGAGGTGTGTGTTGTGTTGGATGGCACTGAGACCCTGAAAGTCTCTACCACAGTCTCTCCTTGGGCAGATGATTCAATAACTACATTGTAAGGTGGAGGATCACTCAGTGGTGAGGGTACTGTGCCTGGATTGGATGCAATTGTCCATATTGCTGGAGCTGACATTGTCATCACCTCCTCATAGGAGGGTGCTTCATAGGCAGCATTCACTCTATGCACAAAAGAAAGGAATACCAATTAAACTGATTATTTTATGCATAGGCAGGCAGTGTGGTTAATCAAAAATATAAATAGTATTATAAATAAATACATTTACTATGTAGTCTATAGACAAAAAAGACAACTTTTTATCATGTCATCTGATTTTATATATATACATGTGTGTGTGTGTATGTATATATTCTGCCATTAGATCAGCTCAGTAGTTGAACCAGCTTGTCTCCTACTCTGGAAAAAGGATTCTTTTACTTTATTTTCCCACACTTACAAAATAAATGATGACTCAGACTGACCAATCCAGTGCCCTAGGCTTGACTTAATATCCTCTCATTTAAAACTTATTATTAGTTACAATTTATTAAGAATTGTCTCTAACATTTTTCTCTGCAGATATTCTTCTTTAATACAGAATGGAAAGTTTTTTTAAGTGAAAACACTTATTTTTCTCCACTTACATTCTTAAAAATAAATGAATGATAATGTATTAAAACAGAGACAGAAAATGAAAACAGCACTTGTTACTTTAGAGACATTTCTTTAGAAACATTTACCCTTTTGAATAGACAGGAGTTTTCTTCCAGTACACCCTCAAGCTAGAAAAATGTACAATGAAATTTCTTTTTATGTATTATGTATAACAGTCCATAATACAGTGATTATGAACAGTACAAATATTACTATGTAAACCTGTAGTAATATTTTTGCCCTCATATAGAAACTTTTATTTGAGAATGTTGAGCAGTTTATGGATGTGGATGATGATTATCCTTGATTACACAAGCAAGCAAAGATGCAAATAAAGGTATCTACAGTGGACAGATTGAGCTTAAAATAGATGGTCCTGAGTTCCTGAAAACACAGATGATGCCAAAAGAATTGGGGTGTATTCAGAGCCTCTCAAAATCAGGACCTACGTGTTGGGCTTTTAAGAAAGGAAACACGCCCAGTTACATGGTCCTCTGTAAATCTTGCCAAGGACAGTTGCTTTGGAAATAAGGCTTACAAAAGTAAACCTGCTAAGACTGAGCTAAGATTGCCTCAGCATTTCTTCTTACTTCCTTGTCTGACTCATTGGGCAAGACACAATTAATCAAGAGAAGATAAAAGTGATTTGGATCAATGTAGTCTTGGAAATCTGTTCCCAAGGGGAAGAAAGTTTATATTGGACAAGTGGAAGTAATGACATAGACACCTGTAAACTGTGCCAAGGTATTGAAGAAAAATACTCTACAATTAATTTATGTACTCTGAAATGAAGTTTGAATTTGGTTCCTTGGGGAAAGGGCAGCAAAATAGTCTTACATAAGAAGAGAAAGGAGTATCAGAGGTTGCTTCTTACCCTGCTTGGCTCTCTCTGCCAGGGGAGATCTCATTTCCATCACGTAGACGATGCTTCAGGTAGCACTCGACAAACACGCTCAGCAAATAGCCAATCAGGCATACTCCTCCTACACCTAGGAAGAAATAGCCTACTGGATTGATACTAGATGAAATGGCGAGCATGGTGACCCCAATGAGAAGAGCAGCAGTGAAAAGAAGCAGCAAGGTTTGGCGGATGTTCTTCCAGTGTGACTCTAACCACATGGTAGGATGGGTAGTGGTAGCAGGCAGTGGAGGACAGATGGTTGACTAAGGGAACAGACATCTGTGGAAAACAAGAACTTTTCATTACAAAACACGAGAATAGAAAGATGCTCTTATTTTTATGATCCAAGTAACAACATATATACTTAAGTGCCATAGTATCATCATGAGAACATGCAGGTGTATACATACATATCTGTGTGTAAACATATGCCAATGTAAATACATATTGCCCTTAGAATTTGCTATAGGAATGCATATTAAATAATAGGAATGCTTGGACAGGAAGTTGCATGACATAAAAGGCCTAAGTAAATCACAAGCATTTATTGTCGGGCTTATCTGCAAAAAAGATACAGTGATTTAAAAGAGCTGAGGGAAGCCTAGGGTGTAGATTTAATATTACCATAAAAGATGAAATGGAATAAATATAAAAGTTTTATTCCAGGACAATACTGCATTGCATAAAGAACATTCAGATAATGGCTGAGATCTTTGAAGGTAGCTCTAATAATGGGACATTGTGCCTAGGTGAATTGGAGGGCTAACCTTGGTGTAGCAATCCAATAATGTTAGGTTGTACGTATAGCTGAATTGTGTCTGTTTTTGAAAAATCTAGACGCATGATTGACTATCCGGCTGTACATGCGTTTTTCTGTTGATGGTGCGTTTTCCCATCATTCTGTTCTCAAACACATCAGCCCTTGGCAGTTGACAGACTCCCTCCTGCCCTTCATTCAAAATCCCATCTCTGTAAAAGAGGCAGTCATTGCTGTGTACAGAGGATATGGAATGAATACCAATGATCCATGTAGTATTCAAGAGTTAGCAGAATTAAGGAGTCATCTTGCATGTGTTATAATAATGTATGTATAAATTCTATTGCTGATGAAGACCCCTTTGAGACAGAAGAACATAACATCAGATACATTTTTTTCTTCTTTTCTTTTTGGTGAAAATACATCCCCAAACAAAATAGAGTTTTATGTAATTACATATTACATTTTATATAATTTTTACATTTTATATAATTACATATTATATTATTGCACACTAAATGCATTTCCTTGCTATACAGTAAAAATATTACATAAATGTGTATGTCTTCTTTATAGAGTACTTAACACTAAAGTTAACTTTAACTTGATTGTTAAATCAAGTACTTCATACTAGAAAGTAAAAGGTCCAATAGAGGGGTTTTTTAAGTGTTCTGCAAGGCCTACTGAAGGCACATTCACATAGATATAAATTCATCTGCTGTATAAAGGAGACATACGTACACACACACCATATACAGAAAGACTGAAAGTACTACCTTTTTGCTATCTTTTCCTTCTATTGTCAGCTTTCAGAATACACTCACCAGAAAGTGCTTTTGCGAGGTAGGAACAATCATGTTTTAACTTCTTTCTTCATCCCAAGAAAATGTGAAAACTCTTTGTCTGTGCTTCTTCCCCTTCTGATCTTAGAATAGGGTGCCAATAAAAAATCTTCCCTCCTTTTCAGTTTTCCTATGCAAAGACAAGGACGACTTCTTTTAAAAAATAAAAACTGGAAACTAGTGAATATGGGAACGTATCAAACCACAAGAAGATCCTGTTGTACTAGTTTTGCAGGGGAAACTAGAACCTATTTTTTCCAGATTCTGAATACAAAAGAGTTCCTACATACCTTCTGTTGCTCCAGATTTTCCATTTGTACGTCTGTCCCGTGAAAGCAGGAAACTCATTAGGGGAGAAAGGGCGGAGTGAACGGCTGGGGAGTGCTTACCTGTTTGAAAGCTGTTTAGTCTCCTTTCTTGTAATGAGAAAAACTGTCCTGAAAAGTGTTTTCTTTGCAGAGCAGAAGAGTCTCAATCTCTGCCTCACAAAGCAGGAAGGACTGAAGGCCCAGCCCATATCACATGGCCACCATATAAGTCTATTTATGAGCTCTGTAAAATATAAATCTATACTTTTTTTCTGTCCTGATTGGCTGCTGCCTGTCAGATGTTGCCTTCTGCCCTCTTTGGTTTTACAAACAAAAGGAAAAAAGGAGGCAATAGGTTGTTATTTTGCAGAGGGCTGGATTCAAATTCTTTTTACTCCCAGATATATCTGATATATCTGGGAACAAGGAATACAGTTAAGCAACAGGACAGGTAGCGAAATATTCTTGAAGTTCATAGATCAAATGAACTTTACGTATGTATCTGAAAATCACTGGAAGTTCTCAATGAGCATGAATTAACTCCAACAGGTGGCAGCATGCATCTCTAACATGAAGGTTGTTCACTGATTATTCATAAATTTCAGGCTGGTAGATTTGGCCAACAAGAATGACATGAAATTTAACAAAAATAAATATAAAGTCATACGCGGCCAAAAAAAACAGTTCCAAGCAGTAGTGCGGATGGGGGGGCTGAGTGGCTGCTCGGCAGCTCTGGTGAAAATTATCTTCCTGTGAAGAGCAAGCTGAACAGCAGTGAACAGAGTGAGCAGTGATGAAGCAAATCATATTCTGAGCTGCATCAGCAATTATATATCAACAGAGCACAGAATGTGATTATATATATGGCCATGCATTGGGCTATACATGAAATATTGTGTACAGTTTTGGCCCTTACAGTTCAAGAGGGAAAGTGAGAAGTTGGAGGGCTTCCCAAGAATGGCCATCAAGATGTTTACAGGGCTGGAGAATTTTACAAATAAAAAAAGATGGAAGGAGTAGGTTTTGTACAGCCAAGAGAGGGAAGGCTCAGATTGGGGGGAGTGTCTATTCACATGTCTCTGATATCTAGTAATAACTAGCTTCTTCATCTAGACAAGATGGAGGTACTGTCTTCACAAGGATATGCAATGGACAAGAGGTAATGGTTCAAGTTGATTCCAGGGCAGTTCCATGTGTATACAGGAAATAAAATCTGCAATATGAAAACAATTAAACATTGTGATTACTTGCCTAGAGAAGTGGTGGGATCACCCTTGCTGTACATATTCAAGGCTCATCTTGACAAGGCTCCGAATGACCTAATCTAAGGCCCCACTTTCAGTAGAACATTGGACCATATAGTTGCCCTATCTCGAATTTTCCATGTTTTAACGTTCCTAGTATTTTCCCCTTAGCCTTTTTGGCTGCTGACATTAAGAGGATTTTCAGCTCTCAGTCTTAGATTGCAAACTTTCCGGGGCCAAACTCTTCTCAGCAATGGCAAGTGACAGGACAAGGGGTAATGGGTATAAATTAAAACACAGGAAGTTCAAGATCCATATGAGGAAGAACATTACTCTGAGGGTAACAGAGCACTGCCCAGGGAGGTTGTAGAGTCTCCTTCTCTGGAGATCTTCGAAACCAAGCTGGATGCCACCCTGTGCCATGTGCTCTAGGTGTCCCTGCTGGAGCAGGGGCGTTGGACTAGATGATCTCTAGAGGCCCCTTCCAACTTCAACTGTTCTGTGATTCTGTTTTATCTGTTCAAGAATTCCTTTGATGATGTCAGACTTAACATGAGTATAAAGAGGAAAAAGTCAGGTGTCTGGTATGTAGCGTCTTTTTGCAAGACCATAAATGGGTAAAATAATCTGCTCTTTTTACAGATCTTTCTGGTATGGGGTTGTGTGGCTTTGAAAACAATTTAACTGCTAGGGAAGATATGGCAAAAATGTTTTCACAGTTTCTTTACACAGAAAGCATGATTGACCTGTGGAGTCTGAATGCCTCTATACTAAGAGCAACTTCCTTCTAACCAGGGGTAGCTGATAGGCTGGGACTATTTTTGAAAGATAAAAGATGGAGTTCTACATTCTGTTGGATTGAAGAGGGCATTAAAATGCACTTCATAACATGGCTCAGTGTTATGTTTACTGAGCTGTTATAATAAAAGTGCTTCACTAACCAAATAATTATCTTAAAATAAAATTGTTCCACTTTACAGTGATTTAGAGTGGTTTGACAAGGCAGTTGAACCAATCCAATGGATTACTGCTGTGGAGTATGGTAGTCTTCACTTCCTCCCTTAGTTCCAAAGTGTCAGATCCTGTCCTTTCCCTTGCATTGATCATGATGCTCAACTGATCCCTTGCTGAGCCAGTTCTGCCCACTAAGTTACCAAGAAAGTCTGCATTTTTTCAGAGTTAACCTTTTGTAAATTTAGTGCGTTGAATCTGCTACTAGAGGATCAACTACCTACTAGATTCCTGTCAAGAATATCTTTTAGGCTTGGAGTGAGGGCTGTTTGATCAGTTTAGCCCAAACTATTCATGCAGGAGAAAGCTGTCCCTTTTTAGCTGAGGAAACACTATCTGTTACAGCAAGGTAAAACTCAAGATTCATCTCCTCCTAGGCATATTAATTACACTAGGGATTGACAGCTTGGCCTCATGACTTGAGGCAACTCCCAGACTGTTGTTGAATCTGATTTTGCAGTACTTTTCCAAGCAATGTACAGGGAACATAGGCACTTCACTCTTGTCTATAAATTCTGTGATGGGGACTAGGTACATTAAAAAAATGCTAACTTAGGAGAGCATTAGAAATGTCAAACTAGCTTCACTAGTTGGTGGAAAGCAGTGTCTGTAATTGCAAAGATTATTAGATTTGGTGGCAGGTAAAAAAAGTAGATCTTACTCAAAATATGCATAGTAGTTTTAATTAGTGCACTTTTTTGAGAAATATTTGTAGACATATTGATGAGCATGAAAAAGGCTAAAAATAATAAGTATCTATTTTGCTTGCATATTTTGTTGCTTGAAATGTGCATTTCAGTTTAATCAGTAACTGCTGGGTATTTTACCATGGGTTTACGTGAATGACTGGACTGAATCTACGTAAGAATGATTTTTATGCATTTACAATACCTTCTGATACAGTTGTGAATGCATAGCTGAGTATCTTTGTTAGATGATACTAACTTCCTCCTGGATTTGAAGATACAAAGCACTGTGAACTTGTACAAACTATGATAATATGATTTCTAGCACACAATGCTTTTATTTGGAGCATCTTTGCATTTCTGAAATACTTCGGACTGTTTTTTTTGACTGCCACTTTGATTTTGTCCACAGTCTGGTACAGACTGTCATGGCTTACAATGTGTGGTTATCTATAATGGAGAAGAATGGATCAGAAATGAAGCCACATCAAAAAGTCTGTGGAAATAGCTAAATGTTGAGAATCCAGAGGGTCCTGGATGAGTCATCTGGGAAAAGCCTGACAAGTTTTACTTTACCGTGTTCTTAAAACAAGGGATAGAAATCAAGGTGAGTTTTAATAAGGACGTTTATAGTGTCCTCTGAAACTGTCTCCCTTTTATGCGCATTAGAAGTGGATTTTATAGAAGCCTTTGTGTTCTCTGTTGTTCAAGCATGATTTCTGTAGTCAAGACTGCAGATTTTCTTTGTCCCTCATTCTTTCCTCCTGTATCTTATTGTTGATCTTTGTTCTTCATTTAGTCTCTGAGAAGCATTTCACCTTTCCCCTGTTTCATCTCCCTATCTGTTCTAGCTCTTGGCTAGACTGCTACTAATTAACTTACTACATACAGTAAACTCTCTTATCAACTTGGTATGTAGAGAAGCTTGCTTTATTCCCAAGGGCTTATGACGTAGATTCCACAGCACCATTAATCTCTTTGTAATCGCTAAGCATATTCTTCCCTCTAGCCTTGTCCTGAAGCAATTTCTGAAAGCCTTAGCAAATACTGGAAACAAAGTGCTACTGAAATAACTTTTCCTGTTACTGTCTACCTCTTCTTTCATTTCTGAAGTTCTGCTGAGTCACCTGGGTGATATATGACTTTGCTTTTTCTGCTGAGACAGCTCAGGATAAGGAGCTTGATTACGTAGGCACCATGACTGATAGCTGATGTGTTCCTGGGCAGTCTAATTTCCTGAGTATGATGAGGCCAAACCCCAAGGAAGTTGTGCCTTTGCTCATATGTTGAAAGAAGGTGTGTGATTTTGAGAGCTTTGGTAGCACTTGAGCTGCAGTGGTGAATGTTCTTATATTTCTAGGTAGCTGGTAAAATCCTTGTTTCTTCTAGTCCATTCCAGTTCTCATAGAACACTCTGTAAAAGTTATAATATGTATAATGCACTGTTGGGTGTTTTGTTGACATGGCTGTCTTCCAGCCTATAGTGACTTGGGTTGAGATGTGCTCACAAGAGGGCAGATGTTGCAAAGAGATTTTTTCTGCAATTGTTAGCTCTTCATCTATCTCAACATACCTGAAAAACATAAATTGAAAGAGTCTGTGGAAACAGTTGCAGTGTCAGAAATGCTTGTTGTGTTGTGTTGTGCAGAAATTAAGGAAGAAAATGTTACAGAAATGTAACAGAATGTGAAGAATTAATGTATTCTTCACTCTAATGTATTGAAGAGCCTACTCTGGTCTACAGCATTTCATTTTCTATACCTGTCTACAGTAATTCTGATGATGAAGAATTGTGCTATTGCATATAGGGTGTAAATTGGCAGTATGCATCCTTTTGGGGAAATTCACTCTGGCGACTGTAATGCCAGATAACACAGAATAGAATATTAAAGTAACTTTTTTTTGACACTAATTTAGCACTCGTAACCTGGAGCAAAAGGAAGAGAGAAATTGACCGACTACAGGTTTCATCATAGCTAGTGTATGGTGAAAGAATCAACTGGTGTAGCTAGTGTTCTTGAAAAAGAAGGAAGACGTATTTTCAAGAAGCAAATAGGAACTTGATTGAGAACAGGTAAAAGAACAGAAGATAATTTGCTGTCATATTAAACTGTATTAGGTGACTGCAAATAAGAAAGAATAAGACCTATATAGGCTGGGCTGCTCTACTATAGAACAGTGTATGCATTCATTACGTTAGAGAATTGCTTTTGCACTGATTTTCAGTGGACATTATTTTACCATTCCAAAATGGTGAAATTTTCAGCAGGATATGAGATGCAGTGAGATAAAATAACATTTAATGTCCACAGAGCTCAGGTGGCTCTCCCCTAGCTAAACGTGCCTCCTAATGTTATTGTCAATATTTTTTTCACTACAGTCCCCCTGACATGTGCTGAATTGCTAACAAGACATAAAACTTACCAAGCACAAAGTCAAAAAAGGCTATATTTTTGTTGGGTTAATGAATTGTCAGTCATGGAAACATGAAGGAAGCACCAGGCTGGCTACAAGGAAGCAGGAAGGATCTAATGGCCTGTCAATTTGTTGTAGAGGAAGCAAGCCCTTTCCCTTTCAACATCATTAGGTATTTCTGCTAGTGGAACTGTACCTGTAATATTTGGGAATTACCATCCACCGTTAAAATACAGCTTCCTTGGGTCAGAATTCAGCAACTGTAAACAACTCACAGCAATATTAAATAATGATGTGAAGCCTCAGACAAGAGGCTTCTCATAACAGTGTGATGAAAACTTTAGGCACGAAAAGAGAAGAAAATGTTAGTGTTGTAACTGGAATTTGTCATTGTTCTCTTTAGCTTGTGGGGTCCCTGATTTCTCTCCTGAAGCATTTTCTGGCCAGAGTAAGTTTGTTTGAGAATGGACTATACAGAAAAACTGAATATGAGCGCAAAACGGCCCAAGTCTACTGATAATACACACTTCTTTTCCTGGTGTGACATAATAATTTACATTTAGTACATTTACTAAAGAGATTATTAATGCTTTAAGCAAGTTAAATAAAAACTTCCAGGAAACTTGCACCGTAATTGTATTGATGACAAGTCCATAAACTAAAAGCATACTAAAAGGACCGGAATATAAGCCCTAACATTCCTAATACGCTGCTTTTTTTATTCTGGACAATTCTGAGGAGAATATTCATTCAAAATGATGGTGCTCGTGCCTATAGCCATTGTTGGAAACAGACCACACAGATTTGTGGCCTGCTGCAATAAAGCATTTCTTGCATTCCTATTGTATAGTGCTGCACTTTACGCAAATACTTTCAGTAAGTAGTACGGGGTAGTGCATTGCCAGGCAAAGCCCTCACATAATTAGTTTATTGATGAGATGTGCTTTGAAGAGAAAAAGGACCTTGTAATTACTGGCACTGATCATTCTTAGAGTACTGTATAGCAAAATGCAGTACCGAATGTAATGTGTTTCTAGGCTCGTGTCCTGAGGCCTAAGGTCTTCAGAGCCTAAACCAAGTGTGACAAAGCATAGAGCCTTCCATTCAAGTATGGGAGGACAGAACTTTATTATTTTATGGTCTGAATGTTTTTCTTCTAGGTTGTGGTTAAACTGTTAGATCCAACAAGAGATAAGCATGTTTTTGCCCAGGTAAAAGTAAGGGTCTTTCAACTCTGGCAGTCTAGGTCTAGAACTTTTGGCTTGAAATTGCCATATTAAGAGGTTTGTGTGGCAGAGTCATAGGAGACTTTTGAAGTAGAACAGCTGGAAAACATACAGAAAAAGATGAAAAATAAAACCTGATATTCTATAAATCAACACTGGATATATGTCTTCAGATAAGTTCAAAAAATAAATCAAGTGTTGGGGTGAGAGATGCAATAACTTATGTTATAGAGAAAGAGGTTTTCGTTAGTTGATTTTCCATGTCTGACATGTCTGTGTAAAGTTCTTCAGAATGAGAAAGTAACTGGTTTTTGTTCTTCCTAATGTTTCTGTTTTAGTTTTTGGCTCTTCTGTTCTGAGAGTTCAACCAAGGCAGCTGGAGGCTGAGCATTAACACCACATAAATGTTTACTGTCTCTGCAAATCTAACTTTCCTCCTTTTGATATAGTTCCACTCTTGATTTCAGTTCTGCCCTTTATTCCACAAATGCTTGGTTCTTAATATTATTTGAGAAGGAAGAAAACAACTTGCTCTCCTTTCACTGAGTTTTAGTCTGCGCAGCAGTGCTTGTAGCTAGAAGATTGTTACATCTTCCCTAATCTCAGCTCTATGTGCTACCATGGCATTGCTGGTGTTCGTTATTTCACATCTACAGTTTACAGCAGTGTCGAAGTTGCTGGATGTTCCGTAGTCCAGCCATGTCGTCACTTGCTGCCTAAGAATGGCTTGATGCTTTTTATCCCATGCAGACTTCACTTCAATCTGTAATCTGTATTGGATTTTCTTTTAGGAATTCAGTTTGCTGCAGTCTGGGTATTATACTGAATTCTTACTTTTCTTATTGCTCTGTGCAGACTAATTTTCCAGTGGTGCTCAGGTGTCCTGATAGTGAAGTGCATAACAAACTGCTCCTTGGAATAACTTTTCCATAGCTGTTCTGTCAGTTGAGTTTAATATAGAAACGAGACGTGTTTCATAGCATTCCAAAATGTTTGGGGAGCACTGCTTTCTTACAAGTAAAATTCAAGCCACAGATGTAGTTTTACTGGAGTGCTGTTAGCCAGAATACATTACATATTTTATATATACACTCATAAACATACGCAATGTGTATAGATAATCGTAGAATCATAGAATCCTTAAGGTTGGAAGGGACCTTTAGAGATCATCTAGTCCAACCCCCCTGCACATGCAGGGTCACCTAGAGCACATGGCATAGGATTGGGTCCAGCAGGTTTTGAAGCTCTCCACAGAAGGAGACTCCACTACCCCTCTGGGCAGCCTGTTCCAGGGCTCAGTCACCCTCACTGTTGTGATTTTTTCCTCAAGTTCCTGTGGAACTTTTGGTGTGGCGGTTTCCTCTAGTCCTATCAGCAACCACCACTGAAAAGAGGCCGGCACCATCCTCCTCACTCCCTCCCGTGAGGTATTTATATACATAATGTATATACAATGTATTATATTAATATATATTAATATAATATATACATTATATATGTTTATATAAATATTTCTACACATATGCTTTACACATGTGTGAATGTTTACACTGTAAAGCATATGTGTATACATCAAAACATACATACTTATCAACTGGAACCATGTCCTATGATATATACTATACAAACACGGTCAGAGACATCTTTTGACATTTCTATAAGCAAAACACCCCAAACAAATTCTTAATTAATACAATATTGGGAGTTAGTGTATGATTGCTACTAAGACTAGATGTTTTCTTGCTGAATATAATGAAGTGATTCTTTTTAAGACACTCTCTATGCTGAATAATTATTAAATATCAACTGTTCATCTCTTGTGTTACACTACTAGACCCTTCTTATTCTTTGTGTCCTTGTTAGCTTGCTTGCAAATGGATAGATCATCTGTGATTTTATCTCCTAATGCACTACATGAATCATCTTTGCCTGTTTCCTGATAACCTGTCACTGTGGAGTAGTTGCTGGGTGCTTTTTCACTAAATCTCCTTGATGTAGTAATTTTGAACAGTCTATATATTGTTTATTTGCTTTTGTTTAAGATATGTAAGTAAAAATGTCCTCCCATTCCTGTAGCTAGGGAAAAATATTTGGTATTTTACAATTTTTGTCTAGATTTCTAGTTGCTGCAAACATTTTGTGTGTGACTTTAAGAAACTCCCTTATTTTTTCATGTGTGTCTGGGAGAACAAGTTTTGTCAAATAGGGACTTGCTCTTATTTTCTGCTTTGCAAGCCGGACCTAGATTCTAGTTGAACTCTCTTATAGTTTTCCTCAATGAGAGGAAAAAAAATGTCATGTTTCACTTGAATATAAAATTTCACAACATTCCAGGTGTTGATGACGTCTAAGGAATTTGTACTATGACTTCCCCCCACCACGTATTTACTAGGGAACCTCTATACCGTGGCGTATATATCAGATCATATTGCCCTCCTGTTTGAAGGTGCTGTAATTTGTGGATGTTCCCTGCTTCCAGCCAGCTCAAACACTGCAGTGGTGCAGTGGATCGTGCTGTTCACACTAATAAGACACTACTTCTACATTTAAAGGGCCAGCTTCATCCTTCTCATTTCCCAGAGACCTGCCAAAACAAGAGGATTCCTGACAAGGAAGGGGAAGCTGGACAGGTGAGGTGATGCCTCCAGGAACTCTCTAGCTCCCTAGCTTGAGGTGGTCTGGTTGATAGAAGTTTGTAGCAAATAATGGGAATCATCCAACTTCCCCCCCCCAGAGAGAAATTAAGAGATACTTTATCCCTCATTCTGAAAAAGACTGTAGCTTTTCTGATTCTGTTTTCATCCAGGCACTCTCCCTCTTGTCACTCACACTACTTCCCTCCAGGTCTGACCTCCATATTTCACAGCAGTCCCACTGCTGTTTTGGAAACTTGTGGGTATATAGATAGCCTCGCTTGTGCACTCTGTCTTTCTGATTGTTTTGTCTTTCTGTTGACTGCTGCTTTTCCCCTTCTTTTAGTAATATTCAGTTCCTGCAGACTGCTTCCCTTTGCTTACCTAACCCAGGCAATGCCCGTATTTCCTCATTCTAATGACTTTCCTCTCTGTTTTCTCTCAGCAAAATACCCAGAGTTATACTGCCAAGCTCTCTCCCAAATTATACTCTACTAACAGATAACTTAATAATTATTTCTATCACTGAATTCTGCTAGCAGGCCGCATAGGTCAAAGACTGAAAACAGGCGAAGACAAAACAGGAGTTGTAATATAGCTGCAATAACTTAACTAATTTAAAATATGTTTTTTCCCAAAACCAGGAGTCCTGCCATTTCTCCTTGCTGTCCTTGGCTGTTCATTCCAGTCAGCTCCTTTGCACCAGCACAAGCATTCAGGATGTTACCTGAACAGCTGGCTGATCAGAGTGGGACTGTTCCTGTCAGTGTCAGGGTAATACGCGATCAGGTAAAGCGGCTTTTGCAGCTCTGCAGCTTTGGCGCAGACTCTCAGTTCTACTTCCTTTTCCTGACCCTCCTGCTGATTTACTGGGTGACAGAAAGAGTTAATCTCTATGTGTCAGTTGCTCCATTGGTGGAATGGGTCTACCAATAGGGACCTCAATGACATGATTTTTTGTTTGTTTGTTTGTTTTAGGGTTTTTTTTTTGATAACATATCTTCAAATAAAGGTGCAAAGGAAACACAAAGACAAGACGCTAGTCCAAATAATTACATTTCTATAGACGTAATAAAAATATCCACCTGGGAAAAACAGAAGTCGCTCTAAGTGCCCTGACTTAGGAAAAGTTGCAGAGTGCTCCAAGAAATTGAGTCAGAATTCACATCATCTTGTACCCAAAACAGCTACACAGAACAAATCCACAAGAAATGATTCTGTTATAGAGCTTGTTGATTCCTAGGCATGTGTGAAAACAAAATGATTTTAGGTCTTCCATAAAACTTTTCCAGCTGTAGAGAAAAGTGATCCCTAAAGAGGTGAAAACCAGTTCCAGTTGCTAACATCGCAGTGGTCTATTAAAAATGTCTGCCAGTTATTTGTTCAAAATATAAGAAAGGTTATACAGTCCAGAGAAGCCAATAGCAACCTGCTGTTTGAGCAAACTCGTATTCTGTTTCTTTTGGCCCTGTGGTGCCTCTGCTATGGGCATAGCCAGGGGAAATATTTGACGGAATCATTTGCTGTGGCATTTACAATGACATAATGGGGGATTCCCCTGTCAGACTGATGGGACCAGAATGGGTAAGGTCAAGTTAACTTAAGTGCAAAATGGAATGCTTAATTCAACCCGGAGGATTTCTTTTTTGGGGGAAGATTTAAAGCAATAACACAGCTGTAGACATAAGCCCTCTACAGAGGCAAACTGCTTTTAAACTGCTCCATCTAAGTCTGCCAGAACTCATTTTAACATTGCTTAGCACTGGTGCGACATAAAAAAATTCTTTGATTATGCACAAAAATCATAACGGAACAATCTTTCCAGTACATAGATATTCTCATTACTATATAAGGTATTGTATCATCATGTCCCTCTTAGTCTCATCATGTCCCCTATTATTCTCTTTTAATGCATTTGCTATGGGAACAAATCATTACTAAGTAAACAGTGTAATATTCATCAGATTTTTCCAGTCTAGTACTTTCTCATCCTCCTCTGATCTATACACATGGATTCACATTACCCAGTTCACTGTCACCAGATAACTCCAATTATACTTAAGTGGGCTTTAGAACTGAGCCTCCCTATGAAAATCCTCTCATTTCTAAAGGTCATCCCTGCAGGTCTAGGATTAGAAGTGCAGGGAGCGCTGTGTGGGTGTACCGAGCTGCTCGTGCTCCACCTACGGAGCTGCCACTCTGGCCCCTTCCCCTCGGACCAATCTCCTCTGGTTAAGAGTACAGCTGCTGCACGGGCTGGCTCCTCTATATTGACAACGATCTCTAGTTTCAAGTGTGACAGCACCAACCTGTTCACCCTCCATTCATCTGCAGGTGGGGGCAGCGGAAGAGAAGGGGAGGGAGGGAGAGGGAGGACACTGCAACCTACATGAATAATTGATAGTGCAAGGAAAGGAGAGCGTCTGTGAGAGCAGCTGGGTTCCCTGCCTCCATCCGCTCACCAGCTGGGGATGAGAGATCATTGCGCAGGTAGGGGATGAACAGCTTAGTTGCTTTTATGCTCTTCTCGCCTGCATTACCAATTAATATATTTTGCATCTAAAAGGAATTCGAGCAAGGACAGCTGGAGGAGGATTGATAGTGATCTTCTGTGCTGCTTGCTGGGCATCGTATAATGGATGGACCTTGGGGCAGTTTCAGCCTCAGTAGGGAAAGCAGCCGTATGCTCTTTAAAAGACATTGTGCTGTACTGTCTTGTGCTGTACTGCATTGTGCAAAGGAACATTTAGAGAGAGTGTGTGTGTGTATGCAGATGGGGAGGGTGGATGTTCTTATAGGAAATGAGGCAAACTGGAAAGCTCGAGGGGTGGGAAAGAGGGTCTGTCTAGGCTGTAAGGAATCCCACCCTGATTCTGTCAACCTTTTCCATAAAATGATGACCCCAAATAGGCAGTGGCAGGTGCTGTCTGTGTACACTTAATACTATTATAGAAGCTGTGTTCATACTTCTGTGAGAATGGCTGAGGTGAAATCACGCATATTTCTGTTTGTGAGCTTATGATGACTGAGTGTAATCTTGTAATTGCATCCCATACTTCACCATTGAAGGGTATGTTGTATTTAAGTGGAAGTGTGTAGCTTCTGTAAAGCTCTTGATGTTCTCAAACATGACTCAAATAATTGATGAAAGTGATGAAATTTCTATGTTAAATTGATACTTTTCCTATGTGAGCAAGATAAAATATTAATGCAGTTGTAAAAAATAAATAAACATACAAAAACTATTAAAAATGGGGAAAATACATAGCAAAAGGTATAGATCTCAATTACTGAAACACATATATTAAAATACTTGAAGGGTTAACTAGAAGAAAAGGAACTTGTGTGACAATTCTGAAAACACACAGTAACTATAAAAGCCATAATCATCCAAACAAATATATGGATTCTAATATGAGATATGTAGAATTAGTCATACAAGAATGCAAGAATCCGTATGAACCAAATCTACCTATTAATACAATTGAACATATATGTTAACTGATACTGTTGCACTAGCTGTGAAATATAGCAATTGTTTGTTCTCTTATGAGCGAAGGAACATTTAGAGAAGGATATTCTGTGATTTACTTGTATTTGGAAGTAATTTATTCATATGATTATAAAAGTAGGCTGCTAAAGCCAATAACTAAGATATTTGATAATTGCTTGCTGTTTTGCTAGTGGTTTTTGAGGGCTCTGTACACAATCAGAATTACACAGTAGTTTAGGTAAAGTTGTGAGATAGTTGGATGAAAGCTGAACCCAGGTCTGTTTTTATATGTGAATCTAATAGTGGAAAGCTGATGGAGAATGCCAAAAGGACCAGGCCTGTCTATATTATTTGCTTGTACCGCAAACAGGCAGTATTATGGTTGCTGGTAGTGACCAGAGATGGGAGAGGACAGCAGTTACTATAAGCAGCCCTCTCTAGCAGTAGAAGCTAATGTCTTTCTCCTGTCTAGATGCAGCATAAATAGCAAACTTGGCTCTCTGCCCTGGTCCAGTCACATCCCTTTTCCTACTCAAGATTCAGGTGAACGAGTAAGAGCTGCCTGTACAGACAGGACTTCTAGGGAGGAGGTGGACTCTACTGGAGTACCTGTGATCAGACCCACTGAAAAAATCAAGTAAACAAGCAGGGTTGGAAACAGCTGCCTTCCCTCCAAATTCCTAAAACCAGCAAACAGATCCTATCTTCCTTTGTTCCAAGCTGTCCCCTACTTTTATTCCTTACAGTCTCTTTTTTTCACTCATGCAAATCTGAAACCCCTACACCACCCCTTTTCTCCAGATCTTTCATAACTAGAATTTCTAGGATGCATCAGAAAATTCATGTAGTCTTATCCCAAGAGTTTGTTGTGACTACATTCTCTCCCTCCTTTTTTTTTTTTTTCATTTGGCCCACCTATAGCGATTATTTCATATTTTCTGTCTGGTCTTTCTGCTTTCACTCCTCTTTAGCATCTTTTTCAAATTCTGAATTCTATTTCCTACTGTCCCTTAGGGAGTTAACAAACCAAGTGTGAGGCTTACAGTAGGTTGCTGATGTCTTTACGAGTCTTAATGCAGAGAAGTAAATTACACTATCTTCTGGAGTAAAATAGGGAATTGCTGAAGAAATGTGTCTGGAAGATTTCTGTGTTCTCATGTAAACACAACTATCTGCATATACTTGCTGTAGAGGATAGTGTTCTTATCCTCAGTTTTTGTCAGAAATGACAATCTATCTGAGTGTAAAAGCAAATACATGTCATTAAAGGCTTTCTTGCCCTCAAAATTTGGGCTTCTTGCCCTCAAAATAACCTAAAGAATAGGTTACAGGTTAGAGAAGCCAGCTACATTACAGGAGGGATGTTTTGCCAAATCTGTGTATTATTTGATGTATATCTGTCCCCAGAATCAAGGGCTAATGGGCTAGGCATGCTCTTACTCTCCCCATAAAGAGCCTGACATGCTGTGGGAGGACTGGCAGCGTGCTCACTTGTGCTGGATGCAAGGAGGCAACTTGGGTTAATTTGTCCTACTCGACAGCAGGGTTGAATAAGGGCCCCCTCTGCTGTCCATCCTGGAGACTCATTCTGTTACCCCCACTGGCAGATCCAGACTCAGCCTTCTGTGACAGCGGTCCCAGCAGAGACTTCCTGCAGGCTATCGCATGTCCTACGGGACCTGCAAGAAGGGTAAATATGGGGGAATCAGCCTTCTCTGGTGAGAAGAGAGAGCAATAACTTCCCATCTCTCAATGCTTCCTTTTGCTCCATCTGTTCTCATTCTCCTCTCCTGTCTTTCACTCTCATTACCTGTCTCCCCAGGAGCTTCCTGCCCATGCTGTTCAGGCCTGGTCCCAGCTGTGAGGAGCTCTTTGCAGTCTCATTTGAAGCACAGCTTGGGAAGGGGCGGGGGAGACGCATTGATCTTTGTAGGGAGCAACGAGAGACTCTGTGCCCTTTTCCATGCTGAGGCGAGAGGAGAGGAAGCACCCAAGGAGAAAAGCTGGGAGCTGCCTTTAGCGGAGGAGTCCAGCATGTTTTCCCGAAAGCCCAGTTTCTGTGTTGGAGCCTATGGAGGGTATGTACTGGTACTGGGATGGCTGTCCATTAGGTGCATTGCGCTATGCATTTCCTCCCTTCAGCACGGGGACGTGGTTGGGGAACGACTTAAATATTTCTAGGTGGAATGCTGAGTGAGTCCCTTCTACCTGATGCAAGTCTTCTTGTAGGAGCCGGGAGATCTTCCAGAATGTGTGAAAAGGAGGGCAGCTGAGAAGGTGGAAGGTGGTGGTCATGATCTAACCTGGAAAGTCCTGATCTAGCTTTGGAGTCAGCCCTGATATGAGCATTGGATTAAAGGCCTCCACAGATTCGTTCTCACACAAATCTTTCTGTGATTCTAAGATGGTGAGTGGGAGAGAGGGTTGGCAGAGGTGCTAGTATTTCCGAAAGGAAACAGAGTAAGTAAGAGTTGCTTTCTTTTCTCCTTCTTTATTTCTAATAAACAAATTTTCTAATTAGGTCTTCTTAGGAGGTACAAATAAGGACTTGTGGAGAGGTTCATTTTCCTCAAGGGTTATCCTTTTTCCAATCATGCAGGAGAAAACCCTCTCTGGAGTACAAGATTAAGGGTAAGAACTGAGTTGACAGATCTAATTTCTTTTTTTTGGACACCATTCCCATCTTATTCATAGAAAAGAAAGGACAGAGGAAATCCTGACCAAAGAACAAGGACTGACCACAGCATTTGGAGCAATTATTATCAAGTTGGAGGAAGTAGCTCCCTAAGAGTCAGAAAACAGGAGTGCTGTTGAAAATAGGATTTCTAACTTGAAGTTAGAGTCTATAAGTAGAAGAGTTTGGGGGCAAGTCAAAAAAAAAGAATGGTGTTTCCTCTAAACTGCTTGCTTCTTTTTCCCAGTTCTTCCTTGCTAATTCCTTTTCTTAATTTTTTAGGAAACTGTGTGACTTGGAGCAAAGTAAAATGTCATAGTTTCTATCCATGTGGGTATTCTTACTAGAGTAAGATCCTTAGTATCATGTTTTTACTTGTCTTCACTAAATACCAAAAAATGTTATTTGGCGGATTAAGTCTAAGAGAGAACCATGTGAGCGAAATAGTACAAACTGTTGCTCAAGGCCTTACGTGACTGCCCAGAAATGTTCTGTATGAGCACTTCATGACTGTTTTTCTTGTTTCGTATTACCTTTGCATAGCCTTCAGTTCTTTTGAATTGGCTGTCCCCTCTAGTGGATAGTTCCAAGATCGTATCAGTGCCTTATTGCAAGAATCACTCATCACTCATCTATTCTACTGACTGTAGTCCCACAATTAGTTGCAAGTCATATAATATTTTTTCTTCTACCGTAAGACTTCTGGATTAGGAAAGATTTTTATAAATGGCTGTATACCTGCTTCCCTGTGAATTTTCAGAAAAATAATTATACGAGGATTTGGGACACTTCTCTTCAAAATGCAGCCAATTTCTGGAAGACTTAGGAAAGATGAATTAAAGGATTTATGAAATCTGTAAAAGTCAATGTTTAGTTTTCTCAGGACAAATATTTGGAGAGGCTTTGCTGTTGAACTGGTTCAGCTATAAGCATCTAGGAATGACTTTTACAGAGCTGTGTGGAGACTACAGGACTGACATCGCTGGGGATTCTGCAAAGCAGGAGTACGGGACTTTAACAGTAGAAATGTAGAAATCTGCAAGAGTTGCTTTGCGCACCAATACAGATTTGAGACTTGAGTATTTAGGAATGGAACAGAAGTGCCTACTTTTAGTTAGATTACTTGCTTAAAATGAAAGCAGTGGTTGCTGAGAATGAAAACAATCCTTTAAATCTTTTTCATGGCTTCTACTTTCTCTAGTTGTCATTTCATAAAAAATACAACATCAGCAAATACATAAGCATGTTCCTGGACATCCAGCTGCACAAAAGACATGCTGTTATGGTTCTCTGGAAATAGCTAGTTTCTGTTCCATACCACAGAGAATACAGACATTGGTTTCCAAGGCCATGAGCCTTCACCATTACAGATGCTGATCTCTTAGCATGAAGGTAATAGGAGCCTGCATGTTTTATCTAAGAACTAGAGGATCTTAGAACCGATTGCAGAGGCATCCAGTTTTAAATGTGCTATACTCATGATTGCTCTACAAGTAGGTCCATTTTGTCTCTTACATTAAAAATCTGGGCTTTGTTCCCCAACCTGTCTATTTATGATCCTTGCTTAAGTGACCTTAGCTGTGAAGTGGCAGACTTGCAGCCTTTCTAGTAAAAATTATGAATGGCATGGAATTTATCATCACAGAGAAGGTGCTAGAGCTAGCACTGACAGTGACTGTATTGTAGTTTAATGTATGTTTGTTAAGGTAGAGTATGTTGGCTATTTTTTGTTTTCTGTGAAATTAAATGAGGATTTCTGCTGTTTTTATATGCAACATGTTGTTGCAGTAATAGCCAAAGTAATAATGCATTTTCAATAGAAGATGTGCAGAGAGAAGCCCACTGAATATGTACACAGGCTTTATCAGCAGAGGTAATACAAATTTGTGCCTAATTCTGTCCTGCAGTATGTATCAACTCTGTTCTAGCACCATGTCTGTTATGTTCCTCTCATAGAAGTTAATACCCAGGCTGTAGCAACTGTGTCCTTCAGGTTTTGATTTCAGTGACATTTCACAGCTTTTAGCTCTTTTAATATCATGTAGTTTTGAGACAGGTGGAAATTTCAAGGAATTGCCAATTTGTAGTAGTGTTTTGGCCTTTGGACCTTATTTGAGAGTGGCTGCCATTGTCATCTCTTTCACTGCCAGCATTCTTTCCCATCTGGTGCCAAAGCATCCTGTGAGATATGTCTTTCGTCTGCTATAAAATCTATGCTAAAGTAGGAACCTGGCAGAAAAGATTACTTAGCGCTTGAAAAAACAGTGTGAGGAGAATAATATATGTGAGTGAAGAGAAAGGCATAGGAGCCAAGAGGTTTTGGAGGAACCATCCAGAACATGTGGTAAGTGATCTGTGAACCATCCATATCTCCAGCTGGACTGAGGTGTTGGGAGTGACACCTTCCTCATAGCCAAGATATGAGCTGGGGATAGACTGAGTGAGCACAACACAGCAAGAGGCATCTGCAGGCAATTGCTTGTATCTTGAGTTCTCCCAGAGTTGAGTTTTCTTTGCCTCTTCTGCCCACCCTCTTCTGTCTCTGTCCTTACAGGAGGTCTGATGAGGAGGTCTGCTGCATCAGTGATGTTATAGATTCTCCAACCCAAGACATTCCATCTGCTCTCACTCCTGCTATTCCCAACAAGGTAAATGCAGTTCACATTCCTTTCGTTCAGTTTAGATAAGACTTCAGAAAAGAAGTGAAGGAAGGCAAGTTTGTGTGTGTGTATGTCTTTTAACTACTGTTACTGACTTCTGTGTAAGAATCCTAAACTTGTTTGTGTAGTCCTTTCTTATGTCAAACCATTTTGGGGGTTTTGACCCATTCAAAGAGAAATTCCTAAGACATGCTTTGTCAGATTCCAGGTCAAACCCTCACAAAGCAAGATGAAAATTTAGCTAGTTAGTTGTCTTGAGCATGCCATCAGTTAAGGAAGAGAGATTCTGTCTTGCCTTCATCAAGAAAAATAGTTTCTGTACAAAAACATAGAAGTTCTTGGCTCTATCAGTATCTGGGTTACTGTAGAAGATAGTGTTTGCTCCTGGAAATATTAAATTATTTCCCTGTTGCCTTTTCTCTTCACAGACTGTGGACTTATTTGAGATGATTGAAAAAATGCAGGTAAGAAGTTATTCTGTCAGACTTTGAGATGTCTTAATTTTTGTAGACAGTCAATCATCAACTCCTATTCCAGACTTGTCACTTCATCCCCAACATCCTTTACACTGGGCTTGCAGCATATTTATCCCTCCCAGGCCAAACATCCAATACTTAGTCTTAAGTGGGTTTTCAAGAGTGTTTTCCTGTGTGCATTTTCCAACTAGCATGATGGAAAGAATAGAAACAAATTCTTTTTGAGTCTGTCATTCACTGAAGTATGATTCAGTGAGAAAATTGAAGTTGTGCTAGGGTATATCTGGAGTGTTCTTCAAAAAATTGTACTACTGCAGGATATCAAACAGATGTTAATGACAGATTATTATTGTGATGCTAACATAATTGCATTTAGAAAGGCCAAATAGTCTAATAAGTAACTACTAGACAGTAAGGAGTCTAGCTCAATTGTTATATGGAAATACACACATGCTCTTGGTAAAATTAAATGGGGGAAAAAAAAGAAAAAAAGACTCTTCTACAAAAATAGGAGACATTAATATAATAGTACTGTGTTATATATTTAACAAAAATTGTTAAAACTATTTTTTTCAGATGGCCTCTTCTCAGTGCAACCTTTCATAGTGTCAATATTATTTTATCTGACTGATGCATTTTCTTTAAAATGCCAGGGTTAGCTTTGGCCTCTTCAAGTGAGAATCATAACTGCTAATGTTTACTACAATTAAGAGTTACCTTTCTAAGAAAGCATTAACATCCTTTGGGGAATTTAGGTGACAAAATTATGGAGATGGAGAGAATACAAGATCTGGTGAGACAATAAGCATCAGGAGGTGCAAGATAGCAGCAAAATACTGGCTACAGATGGAGATAAGAGGCTGAGGTACAGGTTTGTAGACTAGGAAAGAGAAATGTGAGGAAAAAGGCCTAAAGTTATGTCTCTTTCAGCATATTGGGCAGATATTCACGTATATCTACTGTCTGACACCTGAATAATTTTGGATCTATTTTCACTGCTGTAGAATAATGTACTTTTGAATGTCTGGATCATTTAATTCTATGCTAGAAAATAAGCTTGAATACTTATTCAGTTCAGGCATGGTATGGTATGAAAGGTATGGTAATACTTTCTTACAGGCTTTTTGAAATCTGTAGGGAAAAGGACTGCTAGCAGGTGTTCTTTAGTGGAAGAAGGGTCTGCTGTAAGATTCTTGGTGTTTATCAGTTCTCAGATGACCATTTAGACCTCCTGTGTTAAGAGAGGGAGTTGGTAAGAATTTCTGACAAACACACCACCTAATTTCACATTTATATTGTTTTCTTAGTTGCCAATTGTTAAGACTATATGCTGTGTGTCTAATTTAGCTTGTTTTGTCACCAGACAGCTGCTGGTCAGCTTTTTTTTTTTTTTTAAAGGAAGGTAGAGATGTTTTCCAGAGAAACATTTCCTCCCCCCAGACTTTGCACAGTCTTACTGGAGTATCATTATTTGAATGAAAAATAACCTGGCTATTTCAAATCATATGTGATGAATTAATGGATGAAGTTATGTTCTCATTTTAAATTGAAACTATTCCATGAGACCTGAGAAGGAAGCCTTTTTTTCAATTTATAATCATTATTTGAAATGTATGTGTATGTGTTTGTCTCTCTTTACATATGAGTTATCTGTTTTAAACTAGCCTCAGAATTACAGAATAGCTGGGATTGAAATGGATCTCTGGAGATCATCTATTGCCTCAATCAGGGACACACAGAATGGGTTGCACAGGACTGTGTCCAGATGGCTTTTGAACATCTCCAAGGATGGAGACTCTACAACCTGTCTGGGCAAGCTCTCCCAGTGCACTTTTGCACTCACAGTAAAAAACTTTTCCTTATGTTCAGATGGAATTTCCTGTGGTTCAGTTGTTGCCCGTTGCTCTTGTCCTGTCACTGGACAGAAGAAGAGTCTGACTTTGTCTTTCTTACATTCTCCCTTTGGGAATTTATACATATTGATAAGACTTCCCCCTAAGTCTACTCCAGGCTTAACAATTTTTACCTTCTCAAGCTTTTTTTATATGAGAGATGCTGTAGTCCCTTAATCATCTTGATAGCCTTTCATTGGACTCACTCCAGTAGCTCCATATGTCTCTTGTACTGTGGAATCTAGAACTGGATGCAGTATTCCAGATGTGGCCTCTCTAGGGCTGACTAGAGACTACCTGCTGTCAATGCTCTTCCTAGTGCAACCCAATATACCATTGGCCTTCTTAAAGGGCAGCTCCCCCTTCTTGCTTTCCCAGTCTGTTCTTCCTAAAGAGCCTGTATCCATCCATTGCAGCATTCCAGTTTTCCCCCTCACCATAAGGATCAAGAACACCACCTGGCCTCCATGCCCTCCATCATTACCTCCGGAGTGAGGTAGTCATATTTGATACTTTCCAGGTCTTCCCTGGCAGTGTTCACATATAAGACAGCAGAGGGCAATGATTTATGGGATGGACAAGCTTTAGCAGTGTCTCCACAACATCATGCATGCAAGCCCCTGGCAAGCAGCAAGCTACCCCAGATAGCAGGTCAGCAGATGGGCTGCAGGGAGTCTCCCACTACTAACACCACAGCTTCCTCTTGGTGCTTGTGGGTGGTGAGGCTCAGCTTGCACACGTGCTCCATTTGATACTGCTTCCAGTTCCTGAATCAATTCTACAGTGTCAGGTCTTCTGGCAGTGCAGGAGCCCTTATGTTCATACCAGAAGGCACCAGCTTTAAGCCTTTGCCATCACTAGTGTTTCCATTTTTTAAGGCCCTCCCTTATTGGGGTTTGGCTGGAACGAAGGTCCCAGCAACCTCCCATCAGGGGCAGCCACAGAGCAGGTTCATAGCTGCTAGAGCTTTTCTGGAGAAGTTCAGTCTGTCCTTGCCTAGCTTTGCTTACCTGTCAGCAGCAGGCCTCCTCCTGGTTCCTCAGAGGTTTTCCAGAAATACCCCAGCAACCTACAGCAAAGTCCCCAGAAGAGCTAAGCGGAAACTGCTAGAAACTGCACAAACTGCCATGACTGTTGCCATCTCTGTTACCTGCACTCTGGAAGCAACATTCTAGGCCTGCTGTTTATTTAGGCCCCCCAGCACTAGCTAAAAGGTTGCTAGACCATCCCTAATCCTGTCAAAGGATTGTCACCCTTTCCCTATTGACGTTCTTTGTGAAAGGATCTTTTCTCCTCTGATGTGTAGGAGAAATCCACTGATTAACACTGGAAGTGCAGCTCTGTCATAAATGCAATTTTTGTTGTCATATGATTGTTATTCCTCACGGGACCCCTCTGTGTATCTGGACACCTGGAGATATCCGCCATCTGTCTGCCATGCATTCTTTCATCCTGCTCAAACCACGCGTTTCCCTTGTACAAGACCCTAAAGATAATTGCTGTGGATAGTGACCCTGTTGAAATCACTTCAGAAACTTATGTTGTTCCCTTCTGTCCCAAGTACCCCCAAAAATAAAGTTTTGGACCCTGTGGCCAGGCTGCACTAGACCTTTGCTATTATCTTGAGCCTCACTCCGGGTGAGAGGTTGGTAGGTATAAGCCCACATCTTCCATTTCCAAGCTAACAGAAACTCCTTACCAGTGCAGGCCGTGTAGAATGGAATGTGCTGGCATGCTACTTGCTCTGCTTTCTGTAAGGGCTCTGATACAAGCAGAAACTCATTTGTTTCAGTCCAGGAAGTTTTCCCTCAGGCCTCTCTGAGATAGAGATCTTCTATCAGGACCTCCTTTAGAATTGGAAGATTTTTGCAGTTATCATATTTGTCATAAATGCCAAGGAAGAGAGGAGAGATCTTGCAGCATTGCAGTTTCCCAACTCCATTTCTATTTGCAAAATCCCACAGTGCATAGGAAGTTGGTCCACGAACCTTTCAGTTTGTTCCAGAAGGAGCGTGGTTTGAACCTACATGATACTCCTGCCTCAATAATATTCTGGGAAAGCATAGCACTTCCTTGCTCAGTGCAGCTGTTAACTGATGCTTTTGTTTCAGAACCTAGCCTCCCTCATGAGCCCTATCACACTAGATTAGCAGGTGAAACTCCAGGTCACCTGAACAAAGCATCCACTTGCACTTTTCTGCTTCACGCACTGCATTTTCTCACCTTCACACTTGCCCAAATACGAAGTAGAAGGAACTGCTACTTCTGCAAATGATAAAGATAATTTATCAGCCTCTATTCCATATTATTTGGCAACCCATCAAACTGTAGTAATTTGTTGCTCTCTGTTTTGTCAGGGCTCTCTCTTGCCTTTTATACTGGTATTTCAATTTGAGGAAGAACTTTGATAACCTCTATGGTCTGCTTTTATAGTTTGGTCCTGTGTTGTCCCTGTAGACATTTTGGCAGGCTTCTTTCCTTGATATGTTTAAGAAAAAGATTTTTTTCTAATGTTTATGTATGTCAACTGCAAGATTTTCCTTATCTACTTCACTGTATTTTTGTATTTAACCTTCTAGAATTTGTTCTTATTTCTATTTTCTGTATTTTGACAAAATATCAGACTTTTTGAAGAGTGCCCTCATGCATCTAATAGTTTCCCTTATTCTGCAGTTCAGCTATCCTGGTTTTCTTCTGTTCTTTCTGAGGACTTTCTTTGATGTGTTATGCATTTGTTCTGAGCCTCAGCTCAAGGTTAGGCTGCTTTTGATTTATGAGCAGAAATGCAGAAATGACGCTTTTAAAAGATCTGTTCAAGTTTCTGCTTTATTCCTGCTTATTCTCAATAGTGAACTTACAGAAAATAGAATATTACAGAAAGGGTCAAAATACACAGCTTGGAGATATGGTGCAAAGGGTAAGGGAACCTGATTCACTGTCTGTGGCTTTCTGTTTCCAGGGGAGTCGACTGGATGAACAAAGATGCTTCCTACCAGCTCCTCTCAAGGTCAGGATAGGTCATTGTTGCTATTTAAATTACTGGGCATGACAGATGATTGATTTCTGGCCTGCTTTGCTCTGTGTTTTCTTATTGAAGTAAGCTGGTAGCCAGCCAGGTACAGACAGCTGAAAAACATGTATCTATCTATCTGTCTGTATATCTGTATTTTTCTTCAGCTGTGGGGGATGCACACAAGACCATGAAGCAAAGAGCTGAAATGGAATGAGAACTCCTTTTCACATTTAAGTGGTTCCAATTAGTCTATTTAACAGCCTTCATTTTGAATATTTTTTTTTTTTCTAAATTTAAGAATTTTACATTCAGTCTCTTTTCATAAATACTATTATTTTGGCTTGAGTACTCCGATCATAACTTCTAGAAGGATAGCCTGCTTCCCTCAACATTGGGAAGAACAGATTTCCATCTTTAAATTCTGAGCTCTTCCACTCTCCTCTCCTTCAGTCTCTTTGCTGTGTGGCCCAGTAACTGTAAAATTAAACTTCACCTTGAAGTTAATTTTGGAATGACCTTAAAAGAAAAAAAAAAAAAAGAAAGAAAAGAGCTACACTAGGAGCTAAGGATAACTTTAGACTGACAGAGTAGCTAGTGCACTTTGTGGTCATGGAAATAGAGCTAGAGAGACATTAATTTGGCATAAATGGCTCAGGCATTCCTCCTAATTGTGCAAAAATGCCTCAGAACTACGCAGTTGTACACCATAGGTCTAGCTTTATGTTGACACATCCTTGATCTCACTGTAAATACAGTACTATTTCTATCATCCTACTGTCATATCTCCCTGTAAACTATTCCCCCTTGCAGAAAAACAAAAGCAGTCTAATATTATGTGGAAGGAAGGGAGAGAGGCTATTGCTTCTCACACAATTTAATTTGCACAGTCATATCTGCAGTTTAGCCAACTACTTCATTTTGCATGCCTGTATTTTGTGTAGTTTTGAAGAAAAGGATGAAATCTGGCTTCTGAGTTTATTTTTTGTGAAACTTCTGTATTGTAGTGCTGGGACCTGGGCAATAGAGTCTAATATATAATCCTAAGGTAAAACTTTCTGGATGGGTTAGGGCTGAAGTTGTAGCTGGGGACACAGGTTGGGTTATCACAAGAGCATAGCATTTAAAAGATCTCCCACATTTTTGTTAATGGTCCCTTATGATTTCAGACGGAAGAGGAGTATATTCCTTATCCTAGCATTCATGAGGTGAGTTATTTTTGCTCATGTTTTTCCCTTGGGCTTTATTGACCTTTCAAGTTAAGAGAACATCATGTTTTCTCTCTCCTTCTGAGCAGGTGTTACAGAAAGGGTGGCCTTATCCTCTCATTATCTTACCCCAGTTTGGGGGCTACTGGATTGAAGGGACCAGCCACAGCCTCTCCAGCTTGAATCCAACTGTGTCTGACATACCGTTTCCCTGGAGTGGAAAAGTGAAACTGGAGTGTGATCCTACAGCCAAGTTGTACCGCAAGCATTTCCTGGGGAAGGTAAGAGTAACTTTCAGCCTCGAGACTGCCCACCCAGTCTTGAGACTGAAATGTACCTCAAGCTCTTCCTGAGGGATTTAGAAATGACTGCAAGTTACTCCATCTCATTTCCTGCCAGGGAGGTTTGAACTGATGTGAATAACATCCATTCTACCACATTGCCAGTAGTCTATAAAGTTGGTCCTCTTGTGACCTGTCTGTAGTTCTGGGCAGGAGGGAAACATCTGTCCTTGAAAAAGCTTGTATTCAATTAAGAGGTTCTTTTGGGGCTTGAGGACTGATACCAACTTTGGGATCATGACGGAAGAAAGTGTAATAATATTGGAATATGTGAAGAATATGTGAATAATATAGGATATGAAATCAAAAACTTTGGCACTAATGATTCATAACCCTCAATAGTGAGCAAAATGGTTCATTTTTATCACTATAGAAAAGCAGCAAGCATGATGACCAAGCAGTTCTGGTCACCAGAGAATATCTGTGAGAGAAATAGAGAATGGGGTTATTAGGAGTTTGATCTAGGCAAGTTTAGTGCTAAATGTTCCCTGACCTCAAAAGGTGAACATTTGTCCATCTGTCCATCTGCATTTGCTTTTTTAGGGAAATAATTGACTCTGAGATTGAATCTTGAGATCATAGTAACCATCAAGAGCACTTGAGAAGAAGTTCAGTCTATTCTGAAACTCAGTTCATGGGATGAGGAGATCAGAAGTCCTGGTGGATGCATTCATGCTATGGCTTATTCAGTGTACTATCTCTTGAAAAGTTAAAAACCAGAAGTACTGGAACTTTTGGCAGCTGTGCTGGAGATCTATTTGACAGTAGTCAGATTTGTCTGAATGTTCTTGTGTAGTATGTAACGCTAGAAACAGACCAATGTTAATATCATTTATCAGTTATATTAAATACTTTTCCCAGAAGCTTTTTCTCAGAGCTGACAGATAGGTTCTACAGCCTCTTAATAGACATTTGTCTTGGAACGTTTTGGAATCCTTCAATATGCCAACTGTAATTATTACTCTGTCATGGTAAATTAGAGTTGAACCTGAAGGTTTCTAAAAGTAGATACATGCAAGATAAATTAGGGTATGATTTTTAGTCTGATCATAGTATTTCTGCTGACTTGATACTGTCATTGCTGATTCTGAACAAAGATCCAGGGTTTTTCTTTCTATCAGACTCTATATAGTTTGCAGAGTGCCCTCATGAAGAGTACTAAATAACTAACAGTACAACCATCAGTGTTTCAGTACTACAGAAGAACTCTTTTCTCCTACATTCTTCCTTTTCTACAGTGGTGAACAAAACATGCTTACTTCATTCTGCAAACATAAAGTAACTAATCTAGGCCCAGAAACCTTAATGCAAATGCAACACTTTTTGGGTGCAACTTACCAGAATTTTCCTCAGCCCCTTCAAAAAGTCAAGTCCATCAGGCCTTCTGTTATCACAGACTCTTGTGAGTTAAATGACAGTATTGGATATATTTAGATCTTTTTGGTGTAAATAGACACTGGTTGTAGCACAAAGGATATTGAGATAAGCTTTGCAGGCACAAAGATTTGTTTATGATTTGTTTATGGAGTCTGTAGCTGATGGCATACATGGACTCTAACAGTAGAAGTTACTTACGCTGCTAATATTGCTGGTTGGCAAGCATTTTGATCAAGAGCAGGTATTGAATGTTGATTGATTGCTATCTTTGTGCATGCATGTTACTGGGTAATCCTTACTGTTTGTTTAAATTACTTCATTATTCAATAAATCTTGTTTTCCTTTTTTTTTCTAAAAACTGTGAACAAAGGATAAAAAACAAGAAGGATGTAGAAGGGATCATTCTCACACTATAATCAATTCATTTTTGAAGGAATCCTGCTAGAACAGCAATATAACAGAGAGTTACAAGAGTAATCATTGTTGTTGAAAAGGGCATCTGGAAATCATCTGGCAGGCAGGGTCAAGCAGGGTCAGCTAGAGCAGGTTACACAGGAGAGTGTCCAGTCAGATTTTGAGTATCTCTGCGGTGAGAGACTCTACAACCTCTCTGGGCAATCTGTTCTAGCTACCCTCACAGTGGAAAAAACACTTTCTTATGATCAGATGGAATTTTCTGTATTTCACTCTGTGCCCATTGTCTTTTGTCCTGCTACGCGGCGCTTCTGAGAAGAGTGTCCCCGTCTCAGAGAGTGACATTTGCTTGTGCAAGACATAAGTAAGGGAGCACAAAAACAGTGGCATGAGAACAAGGGTAACCACAGTAATTTTGGGAAAAATGCCACAACTTTTTGCATGGAATGTAAATGTGAAAGATAAATTACAGAATTGCTAATGAAAGGCCTTTAACATTACAGAGGTTAAAGCACTGTGCAATATAAAGTACATTGAATGTCCACTGAGGTAGACAGAAATGAAACTCAGTATGCTAAGGCTGGCTTTTGCTTATTCTATGAAGAAACAACTAAGCCATTATTAAATTATGCTGTACAGCTCTGAGCAGTTAGACAGTTTTTCACTCAGCATTTGCAGGGAAGAATATTACACAGTATTTGTGTATGGGAGAGAAATGGCAATATTTTCACTTGAGAAATACAAGAAAATGAAAAAGTAGTAGACAACTTTTTGGCAAGAAGTGGTGTTAATTGAAATGAATATGTATCTGTGTCATTAAACATGTAAGTCAGTGAGCAAGGCTGTACAACAAAAGAATAAAGTGAACAGGACTCCTGTTTCCATCACAGAAAACTCTACCAGATGTCATGGGTATGAAAGGTTGCAAATGCTCGCTGGATCGGCCTTGGACTGTGGAAGCTCTTTATGTAGACGTGGCAGTATGCATGGCTTAAAAGCTTAGGTAAGGAAAGAGTTCACAGCTTTTCCACAAGGAAATTATTTCTTCAATTCAAACTTGCAGAGATCAGTAATTTGATGTGTATGGCCTGGTCTGTTGTCTTGCTGGAAACTTGGGAAGGTTATTCCAGAAAGGCTAAAAAAAAAAAAAAAAAGAGCTTTTGCATGTTCTGAATAACTGGCCATTTTTTAGTCTGTGAAGAGTCCATGAGCATGGTATGATGGGAGAGGCAAGACCAGTTGTTTAGAGAATATCATTTAAGAGACTGGAGTGAATAGAGTGCAGCTGTTATTACAAAATTAAACAATAGTCTATATGCACATTTTTCTTGTGGGTATGCATATGCTGAGTCACTCAAACCCAGAAAATTGTTTTAGCCCTTTTTACAGAACAACTTGCAGCAGACCTTACAAAACAAACAAACAAAAAATATGTTCTAAGACATACAAGTCACTACTCAGTTCCTTTCCTCTGTTTCTTGATCCATGTTTGGTTTTATGATGATTACACAGTAAGATTCACTTTGGCTGTAGAAGGAAGACTGTAAGAGCTTGTGTTAAACTGTGGAAGATGTTAACTCCATAAGTTGTCTTGCGAAGGCTATAATAGAAGTAGTTTGAGGTAAGAAAAGTTTTGATACTTTGGAAATGCCAGCTAAAGAATATTAGGGTGCAGTTTCATAAACACTTTAAGCTGGCACTCCTGATGAAGGAAGAAATTCCTCCCTTGCCTTTACAAGTGGTCCTGTATTCTTCCGTTATGCTGTGCCTTCTTTGAGATAAAGTACTGCTGCAGTTCTGTGAACTGGTTTGGGGAACTAATTCAGATTAAAACTTATCAATAAAATAATTGCAAGAAACTTAATCTTATTTAAGAGATGAATGAGAAATTCTGACTAAACCTAGGAGAAGAAGGAGAAACTGTTTATATACTGAATCGCTCAAAAGGCATTTTCATTAAATAGGTATAATTTTAATTATGTCCCTTGTTATTTTAAGGTTTCTGTAATATCATTTCATTACTGCAAGGCTGTGCTTTCAGTAAGCGTGTGCCCTGACTTGTCACAAGACTGCAGGTCTTTTCATATTTAAGATTTTTTTTTTTTTAACGGCATGCAAATGCGTGTGTTTAGGTGCCTGTTACTGTTTTCCTATCATGATAAACTGTCATCAGCCGAAGATTCTTTTTTTTCAGTTTTCTCCAAGCAGAGATGCAGGGATGGCCTGAACGGAGACAACCTCATCAGGTATTAATTTGGCACCAGCTCTGCCTTAGTGGTTCTTTGTTCTGCAGTTGCCAGCAATGATACTAGTTTTTAGGTCCTTGTTTTCATTTGACTGGCAAACAACACCTTACCCTCATCCAGTAAGACGTCTTGCTGGAATCATGATGCTCCCAGCGAGTGTTGTAAGCTTATTAGCTATCACTGTTGATATGTTTGGAGATTCAGATATATTTATCTTCCCATTTGTTTTCGCGTAGTCATTTGGTCATCTACCAGGTGACCAGATATTACTGAGTTTTTTTTTCGATCATTTTTGTTTTTGTTCTCTCAAAGGAAGAGAATGGGCTTATGAACCCATTTCGAGTCCTTTCTGAGTCCCTTCTGAGTCATGTTCTCTGACTTCATATGCTCAAATTGCCAAAAAAAAAAAAAAGTGATGATACTTACCAAATGTCATGGGAAGATTTCTTTTACTTTTGTCTGGTACAAAGTAGTGCTGCTACTGAGTAGTCAAAATAATTCTGTTTCATCGACAAAAACAAGCAGTTAAGAATATAGTTAACTTAATAACTTTATAACTCAGCAAGTGAAATATCAGCACTCCTGGCCTCTTCTCTCAACTCTTTCTCTTGGCCTCATGAAAGATGCCTGGAGTAGATGCCTAGAACATAGAGTTTTCGACTCAGATCTGTTTGACGTCAGACCATTGTTTCAGACTGCCTCGAATATTGCACTGTGTCTATGACTCTGACCAACATTGTCATCTTGGCTTCAGGGTGTCTTGTTACCACTGAGTTGCCATCTTCTATGTAAGCTATTCAGCTTTTCAGTAGTTCACCTCTGTTTAACCTGACAGACCAAGATAAATGTTGTTGCATGTTGCAGGACTCTGCCTTCTGCTCCCCCTGTTGTCACAGAGGAAGAAAGTCATAGGAGGAAGAAAAAGTCATAGGAGGAAATTCCTGTTTTTTTTTTTTTTTCCATACTTATGATTACACAGATCTCAATTTATAACTCAAGCTTGCACTCAGGACAAACCTAGGCAGGCAGAATAGTTTGAAAGGTGACAAAAAATGAGTTAAGACCTCCATATCTGGTCCCTTGATAAAAGATTGCAGCCCTTTATGCACTCCATCTGGTTATGGCGAGCTGCAGATCCGATACACTGCAATCCCTCCAGCAGTTAAAATCCCAGTAAGTCAGTCTGGCTGGAATCTGACTCGGAAGTCTCACTGAGCAGTATTCTGGTTTCTGGTCTTGCAGTTCAGTGTGACTTTCAGCTGCAGCTAACTTAAATATACTTTGATTAAACTTTTCAAGTCAACAGATGACAGACAACGCTACTATTAAGAAGTATATAAACGAACAAGATGGCATATGATACTTTTCTCTATGAAATAGTTGATGGTGGTATTTGCAAATGAAAAGTTCCCTATTAAGGTGTATGAAGCATATCTCCTGGGAATTTTTAAACTTTTAGTGAGTGGCACTAGCTTTTTTTTTTTTTTTCCTGACCACAAATAGTTCTGGATATCTTGAGGTATATCATCTGGGATTTGGAACATCCCAAGATTTCTCTGCAAATGAAATCCAAAAATAGCCTTGATTTTCTGTTCTGTGCTGAGGATCTCTGTGGATGCATTTCTGATTCCATGCTCAGCAGATTGCAATATGGCTTTCTTCTGGTTTTCATGTTTATTCCCAACATGCTTCTCAGAGAAGTTTACCAAATTTTCACATAAAAACTATCACTCAAGGTTAGTTTATTTTTTCTTTAACCAGCAATAGCATATTTGAGGATATTAATGTGCTGCCTCACACTCACCTTTGCACAGTTACAGTTCACCCCCTCAGTTGAGTTCCTTTTCAGCTATAGTCTATTTCTAAAAGTCTGTTCCTGAAAGTGTTCTGAGAAGGAGGAAGGATGAGGACTGTCAACAACACATGCTGAAGAAATCTATTTTCCTTAAGTGACTTTTCTTCTTAGATTTGAGGGACTGTCTGTGTATCTGTTCATACTCTGTGTGACTAAGCAGTGATCTCTAGCATATTCACGTGGTCATGGAAATTTTATATATGAACAGTTCTGGACGGATAATAATATCAAATGCAGTATCAGTATCGCTGATCTATAAGCATGTTGGGAATAATCTGCTCTGACTTCCTGTTTTCAGGAGCACCAGAACTTTTACTCCAGTGACACATCCTTGGGCTACCTCGTACTTTCAGTGAAATATGAACAGATCGAGAAACAGGAAAACCTTCGCCTATTGCTGAGGTAACTGTGTCTGTTCTTAAAGTGTTTAGTACTTCGTGGTTCAAAGACATAAGAAGGTACTGATAATTCTGCTTGTTGTAGGGTAGCTCAGATGATTTTGCTTCTTTCAGGATTCTGCTGCTTTGTTTGGTTGTTTTCTTTTTTTTTTCTTTCTTTTTTTTTTTTTTAAGAAGGACTCTTACCCCTATGTCTCATCATTGCTAACTCAAAAATACAATCCCAATGCCTGTCTTATTCTATTCTGTTTCCTGGATTGGAGACTGAAAATAGGAATGTACTGGTGTCCCTTAAAAGATTAACATATTAAGATATGAATCTAATATAATCCAAAGAGAATCACATAGAACCAGGTCCCCTACATGAAGTTCTCATTGGTTTGTTCTCTCCTCTTTGTTCAGTCAGTTTATATAGCAACCAACTCCATTTATGAATTGTCCCTAAAGTGTTTTTTATTATTGTTATTTTCTTTGGTGGTAATTACCTCTCCTAGGAAGATGGGAGAGATCTAATCTTTCTGAACGATTCTACCCATACAACGTTCTCTTTGTGCTTGAGGTTTTCCTTCATGTTAGATGTGAGAAGACTATATTTGCTGAGATAACCAAGTTATTGGAGCCCCCTGTGGCTGTATACTTTGGAGAGAACTATGGCCACTTCCACACCGAGGCTGTCAAGTGTTTGCATCGTGGCTTGTTGTTTGATTGAAGAGGAAGAGTGACTCTCTATATTGGAGGCACATAACACTGAAGTTCAAGGCAGTGCTGAGAACGGTCTTCATCTGGAAAGCAATTTTCTGGAGCTCTGGCAGTAACTTTCCCAATATGTGGGTGCCTTTAGAGTAACCTCTAAGCCTTCTTTTCTTGCCTTCCCTTCTGAGTTTCTCTCAGCAGTTTTCTTCCAGAAGCTGAAGTGGTGTTTTCAGGCACATCTTCAGAGTTCCTGTGTAAAAAATATCTGCTTTTCCCTCAAAAAGATACTTTTTAACTTTGTGCTATTTACTTAGAGTCACATGAGTACTCTCTGGGAGAAGATGCATGCTATGGTAGAGGACAGTCTAGCTCAGACCTAACTTCATAGTCAAGACTAGGGATTACGTGTCCGTGAGCTGGAACATTCATTAGTTTTCTAAGACAGCCTTCAAAACACCATAACTTTTGGGGGTCTCAACCCCAACCATTAGGGTTCCACAGAAGGCCATTACCCAGAGACAGATGCTGAATAAATCAAAGGTGGAGCGAAGTTGGTCTTGTGTGGGTGATAGGCATGTTGCAGAAAAGATTTTTAGAACACTATTAGATGGATGATCTTCCAGTAGGGAAAATGCTGTTTAAATCAACTGAGTCTCTCATCCAGGATTGGCAGAAAACTTTGGGTTGCATAGGAGCCAGCTGCAAGAAAACTGATGTTTTCCTATTGTAGATAAGAGTTCCAGGCAGAGAACAAACTATTAAAAAAAATAAAAAAACAACCTCTGAGTGAGTTATGCCAGGAAAAGTTTGAGCCCTGAACCTTTATATAAAAGGAATCTGCTGAAGAACAGGCAGGTATTAATTATATTAATTATCTTATTAAAATATCCTATTATAATAGGAGGCATCCTTCCCAAAAGCTTCCCAAAAGATGATTGTGACAACCAAATATTTCTTCTCCTCTAGAAAGAGATCTCCTCTTTAATATAGGGAGAGAGAAAGGAAACTTCTGTCTGCTTTCTGGGACAGCACTAAACCAGTTTCTGCTTCCTATACATTAGTTTGATGGATCGACCTACTTAGGCTGTATTTAACAGACCTTTTAGCGGTCCTTCAAAACCTCATTTTATGATCTTATGTATCCATTATAATACTGTGTCCATGAGTCATATTTCAAGATTAAGATTTCTATAAAAAAAGGAAAAAAAAGTTTTAATGTTTTGCTTTAATATATGTAAAATATATTAAAGCACAAAGGAGCAACAGACTAAGCATTTCTTTTATCTTCCTCCCCAAGAGCAAGTGATAAGCAATAAGAAGCATAAATACTTCCCCTTTTTAGTTATTTTAAGTGCTAAGTTTAAAATGAATCCTCTAGAATTAATTCTTTAAGGACAGACCTGGAGGAATCGCTGCCATTTCTTTGAAGAGATAGAGTTGTTTATGTCTCCCTCAGCATTTGCTCTAACTTTAGGACTCGGACGGGCACCAGACACGATCTCATCCCTATTTCCTGTCTGAATGAGTTTCCCAATGCCGTCCAAATGGCAAAGGTGAGATCCATGTTTGCCTGTTTACTCTTACACCATGAGTCTGTCTCTGCCTCTCACAACCTTTATCCTTCAAGTTGTTTTCACATCTCTGTCCTCACATTTCCCTCTTCTTTACTATTCCCTACCAGTACTGACATATACTTCCTTTTCATGCTTCCATGTAGCTGCATTTCTCTCTCTTCTTCTAATTTTACCTTAGAATTTTCTCCAGAAAAGACTCCTGACAAATTATTATGAATAATGCCCCACTGTCATAACAACAGCAAGCAAGAGTACACTTTGATAATACCTCTCTTTTCCTCTCTGTCTCTCGGCAGCTTCTGTGTGAGGATGTGAATGTTGAACGATTCTTTCCTGTCCTCTATCCTAAGGTATAATGTACTGTTATATCTGTATGTGCTTTGCCATTAGGGGCTGACTGATTACATTAATTCATAATTGTATTTTTTTCCTTTTAATTTCTTCAGGCTTCACAGCTTATTGTGGCATTTGATGAACATGTCATAAGCAATAATTTTAAATTTGGGGTCATCTACCAGAAACCTGGACAGGTAAATTCCCTCTTTACTCGACATCCCAAGATATGTTAGGCAAAAACAGAGTCAGTACTCTGAACTTAAATGGGATAACAAGGTCTGTTTTCCTTTGGAAAATACAGACTCCATAAGAAGGAAGGATACAAGCTTGCCTTATATTGATTCATTTATTTACTTTGTATAGGGTCTCAAACCTGCTAGGTTGTGTTTAAAAATCATTGCCTGTTCTTTGTTTGTGCTTTTTATCATTTTTCTTTTGAAGACAACCGAAGAAGAAGTCTTCAGTAACACAGAAGAGAGTCTGGGCTTTCTGGAATTCCTGGATTTCCTTGGTGAAAGGATTCAGCTACAAGATTTTCGTGGGTGTGTAACCAGTACATTTAGAAAGTCAGCAATGAATTGAATTAGGGAGCACTGCTTATGATGCTTCATCTTTGAATTAACAACTCTTAAAGCTCTACTTTCATAAAAGTACTATCTTCTGGGAATCCCAGTGTAGGTGTAGGAACCCAGAAAGTTTTTTTCTGTCATCCTGTCTATGAGCCAGTTGGGTGTCCAGATCTCTCCTGGTAGTTTTCATTTACAACTCTCATAGGATCTTGGTATCATCAGCAAAGAGTGATTTATTTAGACTGTGTGAATGTGAGTGCGTTTTACGATGCTACAGGATGTTTTTCATTGGTTTCTGTATGGCAGTCTGTACACTCTGTACTTCCCAAATATAGATTTTGTTTCTCAGAGAATGCCAAAGAAGGGAGTTCTTATAAGAATTGCTGGTTTGGTTTTGTGTTTTTCAATAAGCAAGGGAGTTAATCAGCAGAAACATAGTGCATCTTCAGTGATTTCATTCACTTTGGAAAGATATGGTGCCTCTCTATCACTGTTTTCTTAAATATTGCCTTTGCTAATGTTGATGTACAAGCTGGTGTTACTTACATCTTCTTTCTTCTCTCCACATTCTTATCTCTCTCACCTCTATCCTGCCCTGTGTATCACATGGTATCGATTTATTCAGGTTCCGGGGAGGCTTGGATGTCACTAGGGGTCAAACAGGCACTGAATCGGTCTATACAAATTTCCGGGGCAAGGAGATCATGTTTCATGTGTCTACAAAGCTGCCCTTCACTGAGGGAGATTCCCAGCAGGTATTGTAAGGAGAGCTGAGGAATTCAACAGGGTGGATAAGAGGGGTTTTTGATGAGGAGCTGGTTAGGGGGAGAATGTTTAAATGTTGAGGATTAAAACTGAAGTAATGGTAAAAGAGGTGATAAGGGTTTTGATTGAGGAGGTGGGATGGGGTGGAGATACTGGACAGACTGATATTTGAGGAGAGAGGCTCTGTCTTACTGTTCAGCTTTCTTTTTTTCCCCTGCATCCTTGTTTTATTATTTCTTTATACTTGAATATCTTATTATTTATTTATACTTATTTCTCTCTCACCAGCTTCAGCGGAAGCGTCACATTGGGAATGACATTGTAGCCATCATCTTCCAGGATGAAAACACACCTTTTGTTCCTGATATGATTGCTTCTAATTTCTTACATGCTTATGTGGTAATTCAGCTCACTCACAGCACCAGTGGAGAGACTCTCTACAAGGTACATGGAACCAATAGTGGTGATTTAGTGGTGCTGATCCTTGAAGTGGAAATATGTTCTTTAACCCTTGGGGGAGGTTCAACCAATTGTAATCTCAACAGCTGTGCTTCTATGTCAGTCAGTGTTATCAACGTTATCAGTGAAATTAAATCTATTATCTATTATAAATCTATTATCTATTATAAATCTATTATAAACACAGCAATCCAACGGCTGCCACCAACTCTCCTTGCCCTTCACTCACTCTTGGATCTCTGTATTTTTCCTTTCCTTCTTTTTTTTTTTTCTTGTATTGTTTCAGGTTTCAGTCACAGCCCGGGATGATGTCCCCTTCTTTGGGCCCTCTCTTCCAAACCCAGCCATATTTAGAAAGGTTTGTGTCTCTGATCCAGTATTAGAGGGTGATTTATATATGATATATATATATATATATATCATATATATTTATTTTTTATATTTTAAATATATTTTACATTATCATTTTAATGTATTTTAGACAGTATTTCTATAAACTTCATATATGAACATTTAGTTTTTATTACTTTTATTCTGAATCGATGTTTTCACTCTAGCTAGATGACTTTGGAAGTCTAAAAGTTTTTCACATCTGATACCTATGTTGCGGTCTTCGTCTCCAGGCTGGTCTTCATGTCCAGTCTAGTCTAGTCCTCATCTTATCTTATAGAGTGCAGAGTTTCGTGAATTCCTCCTGGCCAAGCTCATCAATGCTGAGTATAGCTGCTACCGATCAGAAAAATTTGCTAAATTAGAGGTGGGTTTATTACCTGTTTGTTCATATTAAAAAGCTGTGTTAACGCCAGATTAAGAACATAGAGGGTTTTTTTCACTTTCTGCTTCTAATTTTGAGTTGCTTAAGAAAGGAAGATGAAGTGTAATTCTGCTCAGCCTTGTAATGCTTACATTTACAGCAGGCATGATATGCACAGGTACATTCTAATGTAAAGATTTAGTCATCAGATAAGAATAGGAGTACAGTGCATACCTGTTGCTGGAGGAAATTCTTTATTAGTGTAAGAGTCAGTGTTGTTAGAGGGAGCATACTGATACCACTGATTTTGGTTCAAGATACCAAAATTTTCTTCCAGACTCTGCTGCTTGCCTTTTAGATCACCTTAAAAAAAAGTTGTTTGCCCTCAACCTATACCTCAGTCTCCACACCTGTAAAAATGTTTTAATGGCATTTATGCTATGTAAAGATACCTTGTTGTGGAGTCCTAACACTTGATTAGAGACAGTTTAAAAGAGCTGAGTATTATAACTACAAAACTGAAATTACTTCATATTATCTAAATTAATTAATTTAGAGATACTGGGAAAACAGCAGTAAAAAAATCACAAACTTTTTTTTTCTTTTTTCCAATGCTGGTGAAGGAGAGAACTCGGAGTGCCCTCTTGGAGAGCCTTTTTGAGGAGCTGCAGCTTCATAGCCGCAGTATGATGGGCTTGCCCGTCGGGGAGGATGACAAGATGGAGAACGGCAGTGGGGGTTTCTTTGAGAATTTTAAGGTGAGTCATGGTATATTGTAGCAGTTCCTTAGCTGCTCGATCTCACTGTATGTCCCTTCAGTGAATACTGACCCTGTTGACCAGCTGTACTTAAGGTGAGACAGAAAAGACATCTTCTCTGACTGATGAAAAGAAAAGAGAAAGAAGAAAAGAAAGGAGAGTGAGTGCTTGCAAGAGGAGCTGTCAGAACTAGTAGGAAGCAGCAGATCTCCTTCAGTTCATTTTCGTTATCACTGAGGATTATAAGAACTGCATCTAATTATTACTTCTAACACACAGAAGCATAATGCCCAGAAAATGTGGTATTTTGCATTCCTTCTAAAAGCTTATTCCCCATTGTTTAGAGTACTTATTTTTTACCCTCAAGTTTGGGGGTACCCTCAAGTACCCCCAATCTTAGAGTATATATTTTTTTAAAACAGGATTAGGTGACAGGACCTACTTTTCAAATACATGATGCTAGAAAGTGGAATTTGTGCATAAACAGGAAAATTAATTTAGACTGATTATATAGGAAGGATCTTACATCAATTGTCTGTGTATTTTCCCTTCCCAATTCAGTCTCATATCTTCTTTTGTATATCATATTATCTGTCTGCACAGAGAGTCTTATTATAAATAGCATTGTTTCACCTAACCTCTTCATGCTCCTCTGGTGGCTGGTTGGATTTGCTAAGGGATGTGGAACTAGTCCAATTGCATATCTGCATAGCTTCAGTCAGAACTGGAATGCTGTGGTGTGGTGTGAATTTATATGTACAATGCCTGTGTTACCTTTGCTGCTAACCAGAAATTTCATACCCATTCCATGTCTTTTCTGTGCTATTATGACTTCTAGCAGATGCCATGATCTGTATGTCATTATAAACAGATGGCCTGTGTAGCAGGCTGGAGAAGACTTAAGTAAACTCAGAAAATGGCTTTTCCAAATATTGCCAATTTTGATATTGCTACTTTCTCCTTAGGACCAGCACTTAAATTTGTGCAAGACTGAACTGTACAGTCTGAATAGGAATTTTATTTTGCACTTGGAACATATATGTGGCAGGACTATTCCAGATGAGCTGCCTTATTCAGCAAGTGTGATACTGTTGGAATCTTTATTTGTTGCAGTAGGACAAGGGAGGTGAAAGCAGAGAATATACTTGGAAAGAGTTCTTCCATGGCATTGAAGTTCATGAATCAGCTAGGTCCAAAAATGGGTGATATCTAGGATGCTACCTTCTAGGAGTTAGGACTTCTGTGGTACTTGTGTTGGTCTGTCACAGCTTTCCACCCTCTCTGTGGTGTTTTTCATTCTGCCCTGCTGTGTGCATGTCTATATGTGTATCTGTGCTTGTCTGTTTCCCTGCCTCCCTTCTGTTCAGCGAGTGATCAGAGGCCGCAGCCAGAGCCTGGATACCATGGGGATATCCATAAGAAAACAGCAGCCAGCTACCCTGCCCAGCCGCACAACTGGTCTTGCTCTCAGCCAGAGTGTCGCCGAGGGCCCTAAGGCCATTGCCGCGGTAAGGTACTAGGGTGGACTGTAAGAAAGAATGTAGCATATCCTTGGGACCCAGCCACATGTTTTGTTTGTCTTTTCCTGTTAGGTTTTTTTCCTGCTAGGTTTTCTTTTTGTGAACATCTTCTGGTTCTGTCATTCCATCTCACAAGTGGTTTTAGACAGCATGTGTTGCAGTCTGTTTTGTCTATGCCTGTCTCCAGCACCAGTTCATCCATGAACTAGAACTCAGATTGATGCAAAGTGTGAAAATACAGGCAAATGTGACTTTACATCAAACATCTATCTCTGCTATTCTGGATTAGATCCTGCAGGGTGTCATAATTTAAAAAAAAAAGTGATTTGACCGGAATGGCACTGTATTTGTCTAATGACAAGGGCTAAGGCTGTTGGGATACTAGAACTGTTTCATTTTATAGTTTCACAAGTCAAAATTTTTCTCTGTAATATAGATAACAGCATAGTGTTTATTCAAGATGTTGTTTTGCTGCAAATGGAATTTGCATGTTGGGAACAAATAGAAGAATGAATAGTTATTGGGGTGAAAAAAAAAGTGAGTAATTATGGATACTGTCAAAGTCTTTCTTGTTTAATAGAGATACTAAAGATATGTCATCAGTGTGGACATGATAAATCTATGACAAATACTTTCCAGGAAAGTAACTGTATTTCTGATACTGAAAATATGGTCACCTTGACTGAACTGCATCCAGCTGACTGTAGTCTCTGCCCTAGTCTTGCCAGTGTAGGCAAACTCAAAAGGAGCTTCTCTAAGTTTTTCAGTGTGGGAGTTTCTTGGTGACAGTTTACTCTAGTTGAATACATTCTTTCTGTCAGCACAACACAGCTAGAGAATAGTAATGACATGGCCTTGATGCTTTCTTCTCTCATTTAACTTCTGTTTTTCTCTGCCTCTTTCTGATGCTACCTCTCCTTCTCTGTTCATGTGGGAATCTCTCTCTCCTTAAGTCCCTTTCTCTGCATACAGACTATGTATCTTGTTCTGCCTTTGTTTCTATATTTCTCTGTCTCTTTCTCTTACAGTCTCTCTGTCACTTTGCTCCTCTTTCTAACTGACAGAAGGAATTCTTTCTTGTGCTGTGGCATACCAGAGTAAAGGAGAAGAGCTGGGATCCACGTAGCAAACTCTCACACTTATCCAGTCCTTCCCTTTCTTTTTTTTTTCTTTTTTTTTTTTTTTGTTTCCCTCCAGTCTAGTTCCTCTTGCTATTTTCTGTCACATTTTCCTTTTTTTCTAGTCTTTTGCCATGCCTGGTAGGAGTCCATCACGCACTCGTGCCAGCCGCTTCCATGGGCGACGAAGTAGTGCCATTGGCATTGAGAGCATACAGGAAGAAAAAAGGTACGAGCTGTGGGAAGGTGAGGAAGAGAGAAAAGAGAAAATGAGAAAAAAAAATGAGATGGAAGAGCTTATATAAGGATACGAGGGAAATCAGTAGGAATGAGAACTGAATAGAAATGGCTGGAATGCGAAAAAGGCCTATCACCTAATGGATCAAGAAAAAGAGTAAGAAAGGACATTTGGAAATGGGGAGAAGAGCATTTAGGGAAAAGGAAGATGGGTGGAGGAATGTGGTAAGATCACTAACAAGCACACTTAAACTGAAGTATAATCCAAGAGTCCTGGTTCTCCTGTTCTGTATTCAGCACTTTTAGATAAGAGACAGGAGAAATTATTTTATTTCAGGAAGGAAGGGGTGCTTTCTTTTGTTTGTTTGTTTGTGTTCCTGTGTGTTCCTGTTAAAAAAGTTTAAAACTCATGATCTTTGAAAGAAAAGAGGATTTTTCTTTCTCTAAAGTTTGAACTCAAAATGAGTAACAAAATGAGTTCAGATAATTCAAGAAATAATTGTCATGAAGGGATTACATACAATTTCCAGAGGTATTTGACTGAATTACAAGCATTCAAAAATAGTCTACTGGTCAGCAGAGATTATTTTGTTAAGTGAATAAATTTGCAACACCTTTTTAAGAGTGCATAGAGAATCTGACAATGCATGTGAGTCCTCTTATACAGTTTTCCCAGTTCCAAGAATTCCAAGAAATAGCTTAAAGACACAGTGGGAAAGGGGAAAAGCCATCCTTTAATGTGGAAACCAATGATTTCACAAGAGCAAGAATTTTTAACTATTACATTTCACCTTCTTTTCCTTTATTCTATTGGACCTTTTCTTAATGAGATACCTATTTTCTTATTTAAATAAAAATAATTTAAAACTTTGAGAAAAATAAAATATTCTAAAATAACTTCCCTTTAACAGTTTAAGTCAATACAGTAGCCCAGTTCCTCATCACTTACCTTAGTTTTGCCCCTTATACAGCTATACCTCTAAAAGTATTACTTTGTGCACTACATTATACCCCGTCCCTTTCAAAAATTATATAAACTTCCTAATTTGAAGTGTTAGAATAGATGGGGTGAACTATATACCTTGGGGTATAGTGTTTCTATTTTTCCTTGCATCTCTAGCAGAGACACTACAGAGAGGATACAAAAGGTGCTGGACAGTCCAGGAATGTTCTTTGACTTGAAGTCTGATGGATCATCTAGTCCCAGCTCCCCAGAGTTCCCTATCAGGAAGAACAAGTGAGTTGAAAATAATTTTAGTATTTAAAAGGTGCTCACCATTTCTGGCATTGGCTTAAGTGTGATGCCTATCTTCTCTTGGAGGCTGCACAAAGATTGTCCATGTTAGGCATTGTAACATCTAAAAATTAGAATTGTGGCCCTGGCATAATTCAGAGCATAAAAGTAAAGGAATCAACTTTCTTATACTGCCGGCAAAGAAAGATGGGAATGCTCAAAGGTGATTCTGGCTTGATTACTGTTATGCTAGCTGGCATCCAACAGGATACACAATACCCTAGCTGTCCAATGGTTATTCATGTGTATGATTCATATGTAGCTTCTTCTGAAATTATTTTGGACTTTTCTGGATAAGCTTGGACTAAGGTATGTTAGGATGTTGGGTTGTACTTAAGTTCTGCCCCTTTAAGCTTGACCAAGTCTTCGTTCAGTCCTGCCAGGGTGTTTCAGCAGATGTTACGGTCTCATGCATTTCACATGCGTTCCATTTGTAAAACATCTCATTCCACACTCAACGTTTTCCTGCAAAACACTTTATCAAAAGTCAAAAAGTGGCAAAATATACATCCACGGCAGTGCAGCTTTGCTTTTGATGAGCTGTGTTAACAGGCTATTGGTATGTGATTCTATCTAGATAGTTTAGGACTTTGGAGAAAACTACACATTTCCATTTCTAAGGCTCCAGAGCAGTCTGTCTCAAAATCCAGGACTGCAGTTGACTTTCTGGAACAGTTTTCCACACCAGACTTTCAAAAAACTTAAATGAAACCTCTGGCATAGTACCAGGCCATGTCCTTCTCCTGGACTGAGATTGCTCTAACATGCTCTAGAGCCAGACCTGTGTGACTGTAGTAGCTCTAGATGCCAGGTCTGGAAAGGAAGAACCTTCCTTCCATCCAATTCTCACTAAGAATTACAGGCTAGTGACTGTCTGGAGAAGTTCTCGGGGCCTTGACAGAGAACTAGAAGTTCTGCACTAGGCACAACATGTAAGGGACTCTTGCTCTGTTAGGTAGCCGAAGTCTTCATAACCAGCTAGAATTCTACCTAGCAAGAAAATACTGGGCCAGTTGTGATTACCCTGGGCCAACTGTGATTATCCTATTATGGAATGTGTGCACATTTTGGAAAAACTGAAGCTCTTGGTATTTGTTCCTGATTTCTGCATTTGGACAGGCTCCTCCTTGGGTAGGCTCCTCCTATCTCCCAACTCTCATTCTTTATTCATCAGCTAGCAGGTAAGTCAGCTGCAGTGGCTGTTTCAAACTGTTATCACAGATCACAGTCTTCTGGAGAGCAAAGGTAGCATGGGATCTCATTAACAATATTTGTATGAATATTGTTTATGCACATGAGACATCGTATTTTTGATTTTGCTATAATGTCTACCTCTGTCACTGGGATTCTCTCTTTGCAATTTTTTTTTAATCATTGACTTGAAATTACTTGTACAACACCGGAAAATATTTAGTCACAGTTCCTGTGGGACAGCCCATTCTCAGTTTGCTCAGAAAAAATGGTGTAGCATGTAGTTTTGAAAAAAATGTGATTATCCAGTCTTTCAGATCTAGGTACCAGCTCAACTCCAACTATACCTTCTACATCATTTCCAGGACAGGTAATCACAGACAGGTAATTTCACTATACAAAGCAGGCTATTCATACCAAGACAGCATTAGCACAATACAGCAGGTACAGGTTAGGGGTGTCATTCCAGCAGTCTGTCTCAGAGCTCCCTGATGTTCCACTGGACCACTCTGTTTATTGTTCATTAAGTGTAGAATCACGAATGAGGATATTTGCTGAAGAGCTAAAGAACTATATCTCTTTCTAGAGTTATTTGGGCATCCCATACTGAAAATGTCATTTCTAATAGTACATCAATCCTCTCCAGGTTCTCTCCAGAAAATAGCATCACAGAAAATTTAGCTGTTTCAAAAATGTACAACGTGACACTGTTGGTCTTAGATACCAGACTTGAATCATCAAGTTCTTCATTTGTGTTCTACTAAGATCATAAATAAAAGAAATGCAAATGAGTTACACACAGAGATTAATTCCTGTATAGTTGAGACAAACTAGCACTTTTCTTCTTCACATGCTAATTTCCAGTGCAACCCTTCTTCAGTGATCAACCTGCAATCTATGAAACTGCATTGTTTGCCTGGGCTAATCCTGTCTTCTCTCCTAAGGAAGGACTATTATCCTTAGTTATTCTGCTCTACTGTTCAGGTAGCCCTCCAATTAATCCTTCTTCCCAAGAAACTCAGAACAATAAACTCAGACTAGGTGACCATGTAGTAAAATTCCACAAGACCAGATACCTTTCTGGGTTGCATCTGAAAATCAAGTACTGTACTGTGTATGTCCAAATCCTAGGAAAGGTACATATTTTTCTGTGTATGTGTTTTCCCTCCTCAGACACATCTGAGTGGGGACACCAACCCAATCAGGAGTGGACCGGATACTGCTCAGTCTTTGGTTACCTCACTGAAGATACTGGCAAGACTTTGGGGTTGAAAAGAGAGCCCTGGCTAAGAGGAGAATGAACTTGCTTAGAGGACCTCAAGGACTGTGCAGAGACCAAGTGGCACGACGTAATGCTCCATTGGCTGTTCATGGAGCAGGAATCCTGGGAAAGGGAGATGGACAGAAAGCTCCTCTTGGAGCATTTTGGCTCTAGGCCTTTCCCACTGCCCAATCTGCAGTCACTGAACCAGCTTCTTCTAATGACTGGAGGGAGAAGGCCTCCTTGAGTGCTCCCCTTCTCTTCTTCTCCCCTCAGATGAGCAAAAAGAGAACAGCTTGGCCTACAAAAGACAGGAGCAGAAATCACCATGCCCTCTCTGTCATCTCTTTGGATGATTTAGGTCAGGAAGTACAGTGCAGAAAATGAGGATGGAGAAATTTGCTGAGGAAAGATGCTGAGAAGGGGACACTTCATGGAAATTTAGGTCCCAGCTCACTTAAATTCATGTTATTGATTTGCTCTGTTAAGGGAAAAGCATGTTGGCCTTCATTTTCTCTGAATTATATTTCCTAATCCCCTGAGGAAATATCTTTGGCCTATATTGGCCCTGCCTTTAATGTTCTCCCTATTGCATGCTGGCATGTGATATGCCTGGGACTTTAGGTTTCATAACTGCTTGTAGATCAAAACTGGCCATATTTTGCAGTGTTTCTGAAGGAATAAATATATTTAGTATGTTAAAGTTGTCTTATTTTTCTTGCCTCCCATAGCTTTTATGAGTTTCTTAGCATTTTTAAACTCTTTATTTCTCTCTTACTGGCTGGCCTCTGTGGAGGCAGTGAATATTTCAGTATAAATGTTACACTGACATGCACAGTGCACCTTGCACCATGTAAGCCCATGAATCTCATGGAATGCTTTTTTTTTACCTCCTGGCTGCAAACGGTGTGTCCCAAATTCTGAGCTGGAGGAAGCTGATCTGAAGGATCTTGTCTTGGTAGATATGAAACAGAATCACAGAAAGGTTGAGGTAGGAAGGCACCTCTAGAGATCATCTAGTCCAACAGCACGTGGCACAGGGTGGCATCCAAGTGGGTTTGGAAGATCTCCAAAGAAGGAGACTCCATAGCCTTTCTGGACAGCCTGTTCCAGAGCTCTTTCATCCTCACAGTTAAGAAGTTCTCCCTCACACGGGGGTAGAACTTCCTGTGTTTTATTTATACCCATTACCTCTTATCCTATTACTGGCCACCACCCAGAAGAATTCGGCCCCATGCAAACATGCAGCAGACTACCTTGATGTACGTGACATCCAAGAGATTGGTGATCAAGTGATTCTGTACAGTTTTCATATATAATGTTTTGAATGTTCCTTCATAATAACCCTTTATGAGCTAAAAATTCAGTGGGATGGATGTGCAAGAGCCTGGAAGCGGGGTACATGCAAAATGATCAGGATAGACACTCTGACTTGAGGATGGTTTTGTCTGTGAGCAGGAGAAGAGTTCTGACCTGGCTGTGCAAGTGCTTGGCACTTGATGATAGTAATTTGACACTGAGACATATCAAAATAATGTAGATTTGGGTATTTTTTCCCTACCTACCTCTGTTTTCTTCTTAATTAACCATAATGTATATATGCCCTCCTTACTCTTACCATTAAAACTGCCCAGAAAATGAGGGGCAACACTTTATGAAATGTATCAATAGAATAACATTCTGTTATAATACCCTTATACTGCCTGGAGTCTCATATTAAAGCAAACATGGCTGCTGGTGGCTGTGGGAGTGAGTTGCTCAAATTGTATAATGTCTAGCTTTTATATCCAGTTTTAAGTGTGATCATGTGTGTGATCACACACACACTTTAGGGGTCCTGAAGTGTGTCCAAACTGAAGGTGTCTGTGATTTTGATGAATGTCTAGAAGTGCTTAAATGTAGGTGGTTTAACTCACTATTAGGCACTAAAGTCTATAAATTAAAAATTGAGCTAATCTGGACCTAAGTGTTATGCTTTCATACACTTATCATGAATGGAAGTAATTAAGGGTGTTTCTAATAAATGATATACTAGAAATTAAGGAACATGAACTAGTTCTCCTGAGATGTGATCCTAGTTGAAAACCTAAGTAAGTGGATGAGTAATTCTTTCTTACTGTTTCAGATTACTATGCAATTAATCTATGTCACCGAAAGTGTGAGCCTATGTGTAACAATAAGCATGATGATGTTGAATGCTTGCATTTCACAGAATACTCACGAATCAAACTTCAGGATACTGTGTGATGCAGCCATTCTCATGTTCTTCATCCAATGTAAGCAGTTGTTGTAGTGGTTTGAGGGAAAATGAAACATCTGAGGAAGAGGACAATGACAGGGTGGGTGCATGATCTCTAACATTCAGTAATTACCCTCCTTGATTTTAGGAAGTCCATTATTAAAACAAGTTTCTTTTTCCTTCTTCAGGAGCTGATGTGCTCTCTTGAGGGCCCTTTGAAGCAGGATTCATTGGTTCAGAGTATGTGGCTGGATGAAAGTGACTGCATACCCACTACATCCAGCTTTTCAGGTAAAAAACAAAAACAAAAAAAAAAAGGAAAAAAAAAAACATCCTCTACTTAAGCATCTAGAAACAAGTGATAGGTTGAGCCTCATAAACTTCCAGCAAAATCTTTTGTATGTTAGATACTGAGGATGTGCTGAGCATAGAGAGATGACAGGGTTAGAGAAATGGGGAGAGAAGTTGTGGAGAGAAAGGTGTTTCAGTAGCATGAATAAATGATGCTGTACACCCTGGAGAAGGAATCACAGCACATTCTAAAAAAGTTATTGTGTTTGTGGGTCTCTGTAGAGAGTGCATATCTTGATGCATTGGTTATTGATATGACTGCTGTGCCATCTACCCATTCCCATTTATAAACTACAGAGTCTGAATATGGGCATTACTGCAGCCACAACAGCAAGTGCTTCCTGCGCAATGCGGCATGCAGTATGAGTAACCAGAGAGCTCTTATCTGTCACAGCGGGCTTTTAACAATAGCCAAAGTAACTGATTAAGATCAACTTGGGTCTGTTTACAGTGCAGACATGTTTATAGTTACTATATACTCTGCTTAGTCTCATAGCAGGCAGAACTATGGTACTGTCTGTTGCTGAGGTTGTATCAGCCATCCTGATCTCAGAGCCTGCTTGCAGTTGTCTTTTCACTTTGATCAAATTAACTGTTCTAGACTGAAACATTTCATGATGGACATCCAGCTAAAGCTAGATATTTTGAAAACTTCACTCAAAACCGTACAGCTGTTTCTGAGAACGAGCCTGGAGGGACTGGATAAGATTCTGGGAACGTTTCAAAAGACTGAGCTGATTTTGGGAATTCATTAAGATTTGTTGGAAGGCAAAATCTACATTTTTTACTAAAGGTTTCTCAACTTGGAGGAGGCTCAAATAGTAACAAACAGATTTGTGCGGCTGATGAGGAAGAGAGTGGTTGGAAAAAATGAAACCTTTATGGAAATTGTGGGAAAAGAGATTGTTGGAGAAGTTCAGAAGTAGGATTCAAAAGGGGAGACAATTGAAAGACAGAGCAAAGTCTCAATTTGTATAGCAGCCCTCTCTCTATGATGTCAAAAGTGATTGTCGGGACCCTGTTTAAAATTGTTTGTATCGTAACAATAACAATGAAGGTGTGATTCTGCAAGATGTTTTGCCAAAGTAGAGGCTCACTGGCAATAGATGAGGGGCAGAAAGGACAAGGAAAAAACAGTCATTGTATGTGTGAGGTACATGAGGTAGCACTGCTGAGCCTTCACTTTCTGAGCACACATTGGGGTCTTTTCTAGAAATTCAGACACTTCTTTAGTTAGAAAGCCATTATTTGTACTAAATATAATAGGAAGAAAACTGATGGTGGTATACTTATTTTAATTTCTGTAAACAAAAAAATTTCCTATCACATTTCCTACCACAGTCCTGATAGAAGACTGAAAGTTCAAGCATGACATTACAAATGAACATTCCTAGACAAAATTACATTTAAATGAACATGAGTAATTTCAATTAATCTGTGCAACAAAAGAGGAATTGTACCAAGCAAAACAAACTAAGCAGAACCAAGCAGAACAAACTATGGAAATTAACTATGGGTTAAACTAAACTGAAAACAAAACAAAACAAAAACATTTTTTGAATATGGAGGGGCATCTAGGTATTTTAGTTTTGTCCCATAGTGAAGTATAGAGTAACAGTTGAGATGCCCACTGTAAGTTCAGATCTTACTCTGAGCAGTTCTGGAATTCCTGCATTTGATTCATGCATGTGTTCTTGGATAGTCCAATTTGCCATTCAGCTTACAAGAGCAAAGATGCAGAAAAGTACAGCAGTAGTCTCTGGTTATTGTGTTGCCAAAGCCAGGTAAAGACACAGAGAACCGCTTCAAGCCATTGACAAGTGGCAAAATATTTTCTGAGTTGGCTCTAAAGTACCGATAGGCCTCCATATACCAGTGCATATCAAGTAAGACAGAGGTGGCTTTGCCCTACATCTTCAAGGCCAGGAAATAAATTCAACTTCATTATGTCATCTCTGAGTTAGTTAATAGGCATACCATTGTTTTAGATGTGGTTTTATTCAGTTACTTGGTCTTTTAGCTACTCACTACCTAGAAGTCTGTATCATAGTTAAACTTCTAAGTAGAGAAGCCAGGATCAGATGGACCTAAAAATAGATCAGAACCTTAGTAGTGTAGTTTTGTGTTGTTTAAAGCTACTGTTCAGTAGCAAATAGCAATGATTTACCAGTTTTGTTTTTTAATTCCGCAGAGTTTTGAATTACATTGTGAAGCTGAGAGGGAAAGTCTACTTTCAAAAAACTGCTGAAGCATTTTCCCTCATGAGAATCTTAGCAAATATTGTTATGATCATGTAATGTTCAAAAAGAAGAGGTTCATTTCAGGAGCATCTTGGCTTACCATCTTACTGCAGGAATCCCTCATTAACTGAATTTTACAGCCTCCTTAGCTTTCCTGATTGAATGGTAGATAGCTGTGTCATTAAAGTCATTTGTACCTGTTTCTTTTGTTTCTTCTTTAATTTTTAGTATTAAATGAAAGATCGGTAGTCATTTTGTTATTCAGGTAGAAGGATAAATAGTTCAAGATAGCACTAGTTGTGTTGGGTGTGGATAAACTCCAGTGTCTCTAACATTTGCTGTAACTGGATGAGCCACAGATTTGAGAAAACTTTGGGGTAAAAAACAGCTATTTGCGCTGCAATACTCTTCTGATTATCTTTTCATTGTTTTTTGCTTGGTTCCTTCCAGGAAGCTTGTTGCTTCCTTTCAACAGTATTGCTGGCTCCATCAAAAAAGGAAAGGGCAGCAAAGCAAATGCTGAGCACCATAGTCCAGTAAGTGCTTTAATACAATGTGTTTCCTTCTCATTTGCACAGAGATAAGGGTATGGGAGAAAGAGAGGAACTTAATTTAGGAAGCTTTGCTTGTTCAGGGTTCAAAGGACAAGAAGGTGCTTTTAAGGAAGGGTTAAAGAACTGCCTTGTCCTGCAGGTCTCCCTTTTGTGCTGTGTGTGAAAACCACCATCGCTGGAGGATTGTTTCAGTGCATACTGGGTAAGAAGGACAGGTAACTGATATAGAACTGTAGGCCGGTGGTTCAGGGTGGAAGGAGTCTTCTGGCCCATCATTAAAAGAACAGTTAAAAATACAACTTCACAGTAAATACACTTAATCCTATAGATTCCTCCCTAAATGACCTTTCATGGCCAGCTGGCTTTGTGCATATTTCTACACTTGCTTGCATGCGTTCAGCCTAGCATTGGTGGACCTGCTTCTCTGTATCAGCTGCACAGCTTTTCCAGAAAGGAAATGGGACTGTATCTCCTGGAGAGATACAGTCCCAAGGGGGCAAGGGGGGAAGGGGGACAAGGAGGCAAGGGGGGAACACAGTCTCCAGTTTTGTTCTCTGGATTCTAAGTCCAGTTTTGCCATCATTTTTGAGAGTTGTTTCTTTAAACTCAAAAATTGCTCTGTCTGCCCAGTATGCTCCTCTGGCTTGACAGCAAAACAACATGCTGTGTTGATGTAAGTGATCTAAGGCTCTCAGAAACTACTCTGCTCTATAGTTAGCTAGAGGAGGGTGTTTTTTTGTTTGTTTGTTTGCTTGTTTCAAAGAAATTAGGCTGTCTTATCTAACTGCCAGTTTCTGTTAGCACCTACCTCTGTGCTTGCTAAAAAAAGGCACAGTGAATGAGATCTTTAATGGTTTTTCAAATAATGCCCAGCCACCTGGTGACATTCAGAGCAGTGAGATGAACAGTTGAACTCTTCATATAGTGCTGCCCATTGGTGTCCCAGTGCACTGACATTGCCAGATCAGAAAGGGAAGCTAGATAAAGAAACTTATGATCAATGCTGAGACAACATAATGCCTGCTATGCTAAAAATCTTCATTGAGAATGACAGGATAGCTGCCAGCTAGCACTTCCTGGGATAATATGCAGGGTTGCCGCCAAACGCTCATGCTCCAAATCAGCTTTATACTGCTACACAGAAATAAGGTTCCTAAATAAGAGAACTAGCTCAAATCTGTCTCCCAAATAGGAAATTTTGCTGATACTAAGTACAGTTGTAAATTATGAGCTTAGCAACAATGTACATGTTCCCTGGAAGAACTGGAAAGGTTGTAATCACTTGAATAATTAGCACCGCTGTTGAGGCTGAGAGAGCTGGATTTGTTTAGCCCAAAGTAGAGAAGACTGAGAGGGTATCTTACCACGTATACAAATATTTTACTGGAGGGTGTCAAGATTTTCAGTGGTGACCAGCAACAGGACAAGAGGCAATTGGCACAAAATGAGACACAGGAAGTTCTGCCTGAATTTGAGAAAAACTTCTTGGTTGTGGGTGTGAGAGCTCTGTAAGAGTTTGCCCAGAGAGGTTGTGGAATCGTCTTTTCTAGAGGTGCTCAAAATTTGCCAGGATGCAATCCTCTGCAGTGTGCTCTGTGTGACCCTGCTTGTGCAGTCGGCTTGAACTAGATGATCCAAAGGTCTCTTTGAGCCTTAAACATTCTGTGTGATTCTGTGTGATCACAAGTAATAAGCAATGTAAGGAAAGAACTGAATTTTGATTTTATTAATCTAAGGAGTGTATAAATGGTATATTTTGTAACCTTCAGCATGCATTTCCCACTGATGGGACTGAGGGTATTTCCTATAAAAGCTGAAAAGGATGTAAGGAACAGTTGCAAGAACAGGAAGGATTTTTTTTCTGCTGTTTTGTTCCAGGGTTTGCTGTAAAGTGTGTGACTGTGGAGATGCTTCACCTTAAAGTTGAGAAACACATAAAATGGAAATTCCAGATACTGCTAGTCTTTCTCCTTCCTCCTGCAATGCATCAAAGGCAGCCAGGAATCACTGAGAAATGAAACCTGCTACAAGTTTGTTCAAGTGTATTATTTCAGTTCAACCAATGCAGAACGAAGTTCAAACTATTTCAATATGAACTAAGAACTGTAACAGGAAGTGAAAAATGAAGTGTTCTGGTCTTAATTTGTTTATCTTTTCCCTTACAGACTACATGATAGGATGTCCCTCATAGCCATATTCCAGAATCACCTCTGGATAGGCAGCAATTGGGCCATTCTTGAGAAAGGAAACCACAGTTTAGTTATCAGCTAAATTTACATTATATTCATCAGTGTCCTCTAATGACTTTACTGTAAACTTGGCATTAATGAAATCCCTGTGAAAGTGCTGGGTCTGATCCATTAGAATGCATGGTGGTTGCAGATGATACAAAACTGGGAGGAGTGGCCGACACTCCCGAGGGCTGTGTTGCCATTCAGAAGAACCTGGACAGGTTGGCAGAGTTGGGCAGAGAGGGACCTCATGAGGTTCAAGGACCTGCACCTGGGGAGGAATAACCCCGGACACCAGTACATATTAGGGGTTGACCTGCGGGAAAGCAGCTGCACAGAGAGGGATTTGGGAGTCCTGGTTGACAAGTTAACCATGAGTCAGCAATGTGCCCTCCTGGCCAAGAAAGCCTATGACATCCTGCATTAGGAGGAGTGTTGCCAGCAGGTGGAGGGAGGAGATCCTGCCCCTCTGGTGAGGCTGCACCTGGAGTACTGGGTGCAGTTCTGGGCTCCCCAGGACAAGAGGGATGTGGAACTTCTAGAAGGGGTCCAGCGTAGAGCCACAAAGATGATTAAAGGACTGGAGCATCTATCATACAGGGAAAGACTAAAAGAGAGTTGGACTTGTTTAGCCTGGAGAAGATTGAGAGGGGATCCTATCAATATACATAAATACCTGACGGAGATTCTAAAGAAGATGGGGCCAAGCTCTTCTCAGTGGTGGCCAGTGACAGGATGAGGGGTAACGGGTATAAATTGAAACACAGGAAGTTCCATCTCCATATGAGGAAGAACTTCTTTACTGAGCCCTGGAATAGGCTGCCCAGAGAGATTCTGGAGTCTCCTTCTCTGGAGATCCTTAAAACCTGCCTGGATGCAACCGTGTACCACATGCTCTAGGTGTCCCTGCTTGAGCAGGGGGTTGGACTAGTAGCGTTCCCTTCCACCCTCAGCTATTCTGTGATTCTGTGAAATGTCAATAACTGCAGTGCAAAATGTATAAACTATTGTTTATGCGGGGGATTGCACCTTCTGAAGTACTTGATGCATTCTCAGATTCTCCTTTGTGATTGATTTGTCCCTTTACAGTTTTCTCTCTAGTGTTCCCTCCAGTAGTCATGTTACAGAGGAAACATTAAAGGAAGCATAAATACCTTATTTCATGTTTGAAGTATTTGCAGAGTATCATGGACTAAAAATAAAAGAAGAATGTGGCCACGTGTTCTTAGGCTGTGTTTCTGTGTCATAGCTGTTTCTGAATATATGAATATTCAAAAAGATAAATCTCTACACAGTGAAGATCTCAGTGCTGTAACAACAGTTAATCCTCATGCTTTTAGAGTAAGAGAGAGGAAAACTAACCAAAAAGGAGAATGTAAGAAAGATCTGTAAGAAAACCTTAGTGTTCAGCAAATTTGCTGAGAAAAGAAGCATATTGGTGCCTCTAAAGAACTGACCAGAGAGGTAATATTTGCAAACCTCAAACTTCCTCTTACAATGAGAAGAGACTGAGCTGTAGAATTAGTAAAGGAAGAGAAAGCCATCTCTCCATTATTCTCTCCACATTCAATTAACCACCAGAGCTTGACCATTTTTTCATAAATGCTGTATCTCTGAGATGTTCTCTATGGAAAACAAAACTGTTAGTTATTTTATATATTCATATATGTATGCAAACATACATATATATAAACATATATATACCCCCCTCACACAAACACACAATATATTTTTTCTTCTGTTTTTCCACTGGACTTCTCATATCTTTGAGCTTGGAAGTGAAGGAACTGGTCCCAGCCACTTTTCTCCTGCAAGATGAACCAGCACAAAAGAGGTTAAAATTTAATGCACAGAAGTAATTTGGCAGTTCATGTTTCTGTATCAGGATGACGGTTCTATCTCCTCTTTTGAAGGGTAAATACTGCTGATGGGATATAGATTTTTATCTTGTTTGACATTCTTCAGCCCATCTCCGAAATCTTTCTCTTCCCAGTCACAGCTAGAGCTGTACAAAATTGTATTTTTCCCGTCACAGATAAGAGGTTCTGCAAACCTCTTGCACTCTAGATAAGGAGGAAGCCCATTCTTTCTAGGATCCCTTTTCTGAATGGCTGATGGTTGAGGAGGGGGGAAAGAGTGGAAGACTGGAGAGTGAGATACAAAAACAAGAAGAAAATCTGTTAAGTCTTTGCCCTGGTTAAAATGAGGACTAGAAATCAGGTCATGACAATTCAGTTAGGATTGGTGATTTGGAAAGTGAATCTTCCTCAGTCTCATCTTCATTGAGAATATTTTTGTAGACCCATACAGAAAAGAAACCTCAAAAACACTCCAAAACATTTCTGTAAATCCTACAACTAATTTTAATTTTCTGCTGAAACTTTTCAACACAGCATCACAGCTAGTTATGTTCATAACTCTCATGGCTGCTTTCCTAATCTGCAAGTGTTGCCAAATCTGAGATCAACAGTCAAATTTCCCTCTAACTCAAATAACAGTTTAATATTAGTTATTCCAGCTGAAAAAAATAGGATTTTCTTAACAGAAAAATGAAAACAAGGACATATACATCCAATAGGTATATGTCCTACAGGAATTCTGTATCTATACAATTACAGTTATGAGCTGGAGACTTGTGATAATAGACTTTTTATTAAGAAGGAATAGATTTAAGATGATAATATTAAAGCTACAACTTGAGGATTATTGCCTATAGTCTTAAACTGAACAAAGATCTAAGGCCCATTATTAATTTGAAAATAGTATGTACAAAACAATGTCTTAAAAGATACGAATGGAATTTCTGCACTGAAGCTACTATTATATCTGGAAGTTATATTACATTCAACAGTTTTACCCCACAAAAAGAATATTAAACATAATTCAATATTCAAAATATATTAAGAGTGTTTCATCTAACTGTATTCCATATTTCTTTAAATGAAGGTAAAAACATGAAACTTAAAGTGAGATTAAGTACACTCACCAATAATACTTGCTAGCAGCTCTATACGATCACAGCCAAAAAAGAGATGCTGTTCTCCATTAAAATGTGCCACAATAGCAGGCATCCCAAATGCCTATTAACACCATAGAGATTAAATACAGAATATTATGAAATAAATTTTTGTAGATAAATGGCCACTCACTCCTCAGGAGTAACAACCAAAAACATTGACCTTTTTCTTGCCCTTCTTTTCACCTTCTTCATTCTTAAACACCAGTCTGATGTAACCAACACGGGACAAGACTCTCCAAACTCAGTGAGCCCTTTGTAACTGAGCAATCCCACCCCCACACTAAACACAAAGCTTTATGTGAAGCAGTGAACACAGGAACAGTATCACGCAGTGCTGGTCCTGTACTGGTCCTCCCATCCTTGTCATTGAGCTGGAATGGGTCAGACCTTAGTTTCCCATGTGACAATACAATAAATTAAGTAATAATGAATTAGCTTTCACATGTTCAAAAAGCGAGAGAGATTCAGAGAAGATCTTTTTAGTGCTTTCTAATCATCCCCCTCAAGACTGCATTGCTGTGATCTCAAATTGTGTTAAAGCATCTCACCCCATATTTCACTGCATCGTCTGTTGTCGCTCTTAGACAGTTCTTCACTGCAGGGGATGAAACCATTTCAAGCAGCTTTTGGGCTTGCTCTGATGATAGCCCAGCTTGTGCTGCAACCTAAGAAGACATAATTAAAATTTTTCTAAGTATTTTAATTCATACTGTGAACTAATTAATTTAATCTTCAGTGTTGACCACACAATATCTACTAATACTACTAAAAAAAAAAAAAAGAAAAGAAAACATCTTGAAGCACTTCTTGAACAATAGGCTGGCTATATTCCCAACCCATTCGTCATTTATGAGTTACTAGATAGAAAGAACATGAAATATTTTCCAGTCACCAAATCTGGACTTCTTGCAGGAGTTCTTAAATAGAAAATTAAAATAATTAGTTAACCTGTGTTTCAATTAGTTATTACATAAGAATAAAAATATATATATTCTGAAGAGAATATATCCTGTATATATATGTATTTTTCTGAAAAGGATAGTCAAGAGCCTTACTCTACTTGCCTGTCAAGAAAAAAATACAATATGGATGACAAATGTAGCCACAGAGAAAATATGAAGGATACTGCTTGAAAGAGGCTGTAACTACAGACATAAAATGGCCAAAAGTAAAAGGTACATTATTTACTGAGTCACACTTAAGTCACAAATATCTATTTCTAATAAAGTATCTCTCAAAAATGTTAAGTTCCATGTCATTTATGTGCATGACATGCCCCAAGAGATAAGCAAGTGTGGCATGTGGCACAGCACCAGAACAAAATTTTACATATGCTTGACAGCCACTGTGTTTAAACTGTAGTATTTAGAGAGACATAATATAGGTCCATCTGCTTCAGAGCAGAAGTATTTAGGAGGTTTCGGGCAGGATTAAAAAAACGCAATGCTTTTATAGTGACTTATGAGAAGTTATTACTGTCTAAAAAAAGGTAAAAGCACATGTACAACAAGGACCTGCATTAAGTAAACAACGTACAATTGTTGATCAGCATATAAAATTCATTGTTCATCAGTATATAAAATAAATTCACCCATAAAAAGTCAGATGAAGAGGCTGGGATCCCTCACACAGCTTAGGTGGTGTATTTCCACACACAGAAGGTCTAGTGCTTGCTGCAGAAGTGAATGAAGACAGAAACAAGCCAATAAAGAGATGCCTACCTCTCTCCCATGAGGAACATGGATGGATATTCATTGACTGCCAAGCTGTGACTAAGTTGCAGGATCTTTTTGAGTATGAAGTTTGTTTTTGTTAAGTTTTGTGTGTCCTTGCCTTATTTTTAAGGAATGATGGTTTCAGAGGGTATGCAAGGACTTTCCATGTGTGTTTAAATGTATAATTCACATGTTGCCTCTTGAAGAGGCAAAAGGTAAACAACTATTATTACTGATCCAACCCACCAATAGATATTTTTATCCTTATATCCTTTAACGAACAGGGAGACACTTACAGCCAATATACTTGCTGGCTGATTGATATCTTCATGCTGGAGAAAGAAGAAAAAAAGTAATTCAATACTTATGAATAAAAGCTTGGTTCTGGACTTGACAACAAATTTTCTAAGCAAATAGAAAGAATATTAGTTGATCTTGCTGGAGAAACTATCTTAGAAAGATTTAAAGTCACATAATTTAGAAATTTATTCTGTGCTTTCTGATGTGAACTACTGGTTCACTCATCATTCAGAACGCACTGTACAGGAGTACTCACTAACAGGAGAAACTGCAAAATAAGCTCACTGGCAGCAAGTTCTTTTTTTTATAATGGATCCCAAACTACTCAGATCTTAAACACAATTCCTTCCTCTTGCTCACACTCCATATTTGAATGAAGGGGGGCTGAAGGGCAGACAGAGAAAGGAACAAGAATTTGGCTTTGTAGGATTACTTACCTGTGACCAAAAGCGTATCCAAAACTCTCTAGAAACAGGTTCCAAAAACTGTGGTTGTGTCATATCAATGGCTGTGATAAAACGCATGGCACCGAGAGAGAGTGGGACTGGTGAAAAGACAGAGACACATACTGAAACGAGGCACAGGATCAGGAAAAATGGATGAAGTCTACAGAAATGCTACCTATAGATGATCTTCCCTGCAACTGTCACCAAAAGATAGAGCCTATATTGATTCACAGTAGCTTCTCTGCTAATATCATTCACAAGCATATTTGCCCAGTTCAGAACTTACCAGATTTCATATTGCTCTCAAATACTGGGAGAGGCCACAGAGAATTCACCTTCTTTACTGTCATGAAGAATTTGAACTGTTGTGGCTATTACTTACCTTTACCAAGTAAACGCTGAAGGTGTTCTGCTGTAACTTGTATAGGGACTTGGTAATATTTTCCCATCCTTTTTATATCCTTCAGTATATATTCACCACGCTTTGGCAACATTCCTGGAGGCTTATTACCTTTCAAAAAGAAGTTTTATGGTAAGCAGGAGTTTTCAATTATATTATAGCAACACTCGAATAAAACAGCACTGGACAGGTTAGACAAACATTTGCCTAAATAAGACTGCAATTTCATATTGATTTAGTGAAATGTTCGGATTTTCCCAAGTTAATTACATAGTTTTAACCTAATTTATTTTGGTTTGGAATGTGCAGATAAACTCTTAATTAGCAGAAGCAGTTTTAACTACAGTACAAAGTCCAGGTTCTAAAGTATAATCCAGGCAGGGATTTGTTGATTGAGACAGATGCTCTTCTAAGTCCCCAGATTTATTTACGGATATTTGTGTGCAATGATACCTGTTAATTTTCTAATTTATGAGTTATAAATGTCAATGATTCAATTGTTCTAATAAGGTCACGTGTACTACCTTAAGACATACTGGATCCATCCAGCATCTTACACTGAAAATGCACATTTTGATTTCATTGTAACAAAAAACTTTTAGAAAAATACCACATGTTAAACTACTATTATCCTCTTTAGGACTTAGGAACTTTGGCATGGACAATATGGCATTAACTGTGATAATTGTGCAGTCAATTTCTCAATCACTGCTTAGCTCAGCAATCATATAGCTAATTTGCTCCTAGTGCCAAAACTGTATTGAAAGCAGGCTGTGTTTAAAACAGGCAGAGCCTGTCCTACTAGTGAAGTATTTGTCTACAGGGTTAACCTACCGGTTGCGTGCATTATGCCACCCAGAAACGCTGGACGAAAACACAGGTCAATGTTCCAGACGTGCTGGTACCGGCACAGTACCTAGGTCAAAGAAAAGTGAGGACAGATGGACAGTCTGAGATGTCCACAGGGCTGCACACAACCAGCAAGTAAGCATGAAGCGGACACTACGGATAAAACCCACTTTTAACATGCTGCTGATAGCACTAACACTCCTTCCATGGAGCCTGTCACAGAAATCTGATCTCGGAAAACTGAAAGGTCCACAACAGCCTGTGCAAGAGTAGAATAAGCAGAAGATCAGGCTCCTGAGAAGACAGTTAGGTTTGTAAAACATTAAGATATTCTCTATAGCAAAATGCTCACCAATACGTATTCAAATAAGTGCCCACTGTGCTGCCATGCAGCCGAGTTACGCTTCCTTGTGGTCCTCGTACTTCAGCACGCGAGGGAGACCCCGAAAGCTGAAAGCTGTCACCAGTAAAATCTCAGTATATGCAGGGGGGGCAGTCGCCCGAGAAGGCGGCTCTGGACACCCAGCACTCGCGCGAGCCCGACCAGCTGCCCTTCACGCAGCTCCTGCAGGAGAGCGGGAGCCGCCGGGAGCTCCTGCGCCCGCCCGTCCGGCCGCAGGGCCGGGCCCGCGGGCGCCCGGGGAGCGCCCTGCCGCC